>JAQFZO010001366.1:0-16173 GCA_034695885.1 Geophilus flavus
TGATAGCTCTGGTGAGTCTTTAAATCATCCTAAGTCAGTTTTTTAATATTCATTAAACTCTTAAAGAAATTGATGTTTTTCAAAAAACCCCAAAACTCACTTTTTAAACTTTTTACTAGCAGGAATATTGTTGACTAAAAACCCAGCATTTTTGAGTACATCCAACACGGTGTTATTCCCGAGAAAATGACCTGTAAATGTAAAAATAAAAGCTTAATGAGTTTATTACGTCATAAAAAGGGTATTTTTATTTACAACATGTATACACACGAGCTAAATTTGTCACAGGAAATAAATGAGAGCTGACAATTTAATTTACGAGCTCTAGAATAACACAATTTGCAGCTACCAAGTTGGAACCGAATTCCAATCGCAATCAACCACAGCCTAGGGTTTCACAGTGGGAAATTTTTCCGGTCGTCCATCCCACCTTAACCCCTACGGCTAAAGTGCAATTTGACTACTATGAGCAACAGCCAGAGGTATCCATAAGGAGGAAAGGACGCTTAACTAATTCGATTTGCAACAACTGATTGCACTTGACGCCTTCATCATTACAAATAAATGCGATTTATTTTCCCACTTTCATTCAACCAAAAAAAAAAAAAAAAAAAAATCTAATCAGAATTTTTATAATTTTTTTTTTTTAAAAACAAAGTGTCATGGGTGGATCCAAGGGGAAGGACGGTGGGGCGATCGCCCCCTCCAGTCTTAGAAATCCCAAAAATCTTCAGAAAACAGTAAAATCTTTCAAAAAAATCGTTCAAAAATCGTTCAAAATCTTTCAAAAAAATCGTTCAAAAATCGTTCAAAATCTTCAAAAAATCGTTTAAAATCTTAAAAAATTTGTTCAAATCTTCAAAAAATCGCCAAAATCACCACAAAATCATTCAAAATCTTATTAGGGGGTTTCAAAAATATAAACGATTTTGCGATTGTGCGATTATCCACATCATTGGCGGATACCATATCACGTCATTCACGTCATATGGAATCAGCTAATAATGTGAATGAGCCCAGCACACAAGTACCAAAATCCAACAAATATCAAAATCAAACCATTCAAGTACCAAGAAGTACCAAAAAGTACCAAACTAGTGCCAAAATCGCAAAATCGCAAAAGTTCCTCCAGAGAAGCCCTTTGCGATTGTGCGATTATTCGATTATGCGATTATTCACATCATTGGCTAATTCCATGCCACAAAGCATGCCCACCTCTGACAGAAATGACACGTGATGTAACATAATCTCACCATCACTTTTATTTATTTACTTTTAAAAAATTTTCCAAAATTTGAACCCAGACTTGCAATAATGGGGTATCCGTTACTTATCTCGGTAGCTAAGCGAGATAGAGCAAAAGTTTCAATTAGAAAGTTGTAGAGCGGGCCAAGTTTATCTAGGAACCATCATCAAATGGTAAAAATTCAAACAATAACTTGATAAAAATTAATAATAAAGTCTTAAGAGTGAAAAACAAATTAATCGTGTCTCGAGCTATGCTTACGGAGTGATTCTACGGATGAAAATGCATTACAACTGATTTCAAAGCTCTACGATCATCATTTTGAAGCAGGTATTTTTTATTTTATTTTGGTGATTGCATTTGATTTTTCAAAAATTACAATTATGCCTATATGTCAAAAACAGTTGATTTTAGTGTTTTAAACCACTTTTAACCTTCCTACAACCAAGCTGGGCCTTTTTTGACCCGACTTTGGGATAAAAATTATTTAAAAATAGTAAAATTATCAGAAAATCAGCTAAGCTATGTGTATATTCTTTAAACTCTTCATATAATTAGAATATGAAATTTAAAAAAAAATTTTTCAGGTCAATTTTGACCCGGGTTGGCTGGTGGTGTTTCTTAAAAAGCCTTGTAATCCTAACAATGCTCAGCTCTGGGTCACTTTTGACCCGGGTTGGCCAGGCATGGCTAACTTTGCATATCCGCCGTTCAAAGGTTAATGCATTTTTTGTGAATTTTAACAAGTTTTTGTTTGTATTTTTATGATTTGATGATGGTTCCTAGGTAAACATGGTCTGCTCTACAACTTTCTAATTGACACTTTTGCTCTATCTCGTGTAGTTACCGCGATAGGAAATGAATAACCCATTGTTGCAAGTCTGGGGTCAAATTTGATCACACCATTGAATTCCTCATCCCTGCTTTCCTATTCGTCCACAATATCAGAATTTATCTAACACATACAGTTCCAAAGATATTTGAGGTGAACATCTTACGCGAAACACCCCGTAAGATATATAAAAAATTCTTTGTTTATAAAATCAGGATAAAATAATTCAAAAAGATCCCGCTGTTGCAGCTGGTGGTAGTGAATCATTCAGAGAAACCAATAAATTTCACCTCATAATAAAAAATTCACTTTTTTCCTTGAAAAAAAAAAAGGAGTAAAGAAAAAAATTAATTCTTATTCCGCCAACTCCAAACCTAATTTCTATGCAGAGTACACCGAGGAAGAAAAAGAAAAAAAAATTTACCACTAATTCATCCCTCTTTATCCAACTTCACACCGTTAAATGCATGCATCGCATAAATCAAGCGGTGAATCACTCGTGACAAAATTATTTTTCCACACGGGTCCCGTATTTTAAAACTAATTCGACCTGACAATTCACCAATAAACTAATTTCCTCCTTAATTTCACATCACACACAGACACAGTCACTCACAAACAACAACAACAACCTAGTATATTGTTACGTGTATTGTTGGATGATTCTTTATAATGAAATTGAAAAAAATTGTTAAAATTGTGAATGGTTTTTATTAAGATTTTGAATGATTTTGGGGTGATTTTAGCGATTTTTTTAAAGATTTGGAAAATTTTTGAAGATTTTGAACGCATTTGCAAGGATTTGAATTTTTGAACGATTTTCTGAAGATTTTTGAAGATTTTGAACGATTTTCTAAAGATTTTTGAAGATTTTGAACGATTTTCTAAAGATTTTTGAAGATTTTGAACGATTTTCTAAAGATTTTGAATAATTTTCTGAAGAGTTTTAAACAATTTTTTGAAAATTTTTGCTATTTTGTGAAGATTTTTGCGATTTCTAAGATTGGAGGGCGCCGATTGCCCCCATCGCACCCCCTGAATCCACCATTGATGCCTACCTAATTGCCTCTTTTTAAGATAGTTCAAAGAGTTAAGTGTTCCCTCGTCTCTGACCCCCAGGCAAGGCACGCGTCGACGCCACCTTTTCGAGAGACCAACAATCGACCTCACTCGTCTAGTCGGGGAATGCGACTGCAACACTGGCAAAAGCACTGCATCAACACACTGACGTAAAACGACATCGGCATCTTACGTGCCCCGTTCATGTGTTTTACCCACCAGTCCCCGCGCCAGGCTTTTGCTATCATCACTTTTGGTCGTCGCTGATTGTTGCCGAACGCGATGCTCGTTGCCTGCCCTCGCATTCACAGGAAGGCTGAACATGGGAGTTGGCTGCTCTCATCATTAAAATGAGACGTTAACGGTCGAAATTCACCAACAATCGGCATATCTGCACAAGTTGAGCTACGATCGGTGATAATATTCGTGCTGTGGTGACTGCGTGCAAGCTGCGATCAGCAGCTTGATTCCCTCGCTTCATCGCCAATTCCACCATCTTCTACGACACAAGCCTGATGATATGGGTTGTTTCGGTAGCGCCAGTACCAAGACGGATGCCGAAGAAGATAAACGACGGAAAGAGGCGAACAAGAAAATCGAAAAACAATTACAAAAAGACAAACAAATCTATAGAGCCACTCACAGACTGTTATTGCTAGGTTAGTGTGTGTGTGTGTGAGAAAAAAAAAAGTGTATTGTGAACCTCCCCAATATTTTTAGGCCTACAATTAGATAACAAATTGGAATGAAACGCGAGTATTTATTCTCTTATTTACTTTTAACACGCTCTTTTTTGGGTCGACTGATCGTTGCAGCTTTGTGTGTGTGGGAAATGATCACGAATTCATGTTTGTTTTATTTTTTTCTTCCTATAAGGTGCCGGTGAGTCGGGGAAGAGCACGATCGTGAAGCAAATGCGGATACTTCACATAGAAGGTGGTTTCACCGAGGAGTAAGTGTCAACCCATTCATTGTTGCAATCTTCGATTATTAAACACACAAAACAAAACCTCGCTTGCATTGTTAAACAAACCCCGCATTTTTCGCTCTCGTTTAACAATCGCAAATCGCAATAATAATAATAATAATTCGGATTGTTGCCGGTTGTTCATTCCGTGTGTGCATAGTGTGAGTTTTGCATTATGTTGTGTGCGCTATAAATAGCGCATTAACTTGATAAAATATTGTAATTTTTAAGCCAAAGATGGTGGAAGACAACCATTGGCTCCTTCGTCTACTAATTATAGATGAAGAAATAAGATGTATAAGCCATTGAATGCAATTTAAAAATGATCGCACACATTTATGCAGAGTGACTCACTTTTTAAGTATCATTTAACTCCTTTATTATTACAAACTCTCAGTCGGCTCGCGTTCAAACACATCGAACCTAAAGGGGAAAATAGAAGAAAAAAAATCAAAAATCCATCCCATCCGAACGTCGGGTGTCGCTAATGAGGTTACACCTCACCTCTTTACAAATATCTCACTTGTTTGTTTGTCCTTTCATACGGAACGTAATAAAAACATTATTTTTCTTATTATTTTCTATCCATCCACCTTTCTCAACCCCGAAAAATTGTGCATTTTTGATTACTCAGTACCTCTCTTCCCATAATTCTTATCCAATCATTAAGAAGATTGTATTACATAACTAGGGGTGTGCACATTTCGTAATAAGAACTTGGAACCTCAGTGAAAACGCTCCACTCGGTGGTATCCTTTCATTATTTATTAATCAGAGTTGCAACCAAGCAAATCTCGAATTCCCCTATTCTTTCTTTACATAGACTATAGTGGCGTGTGTTATTGTTTTTATTCTTTATTGTGTCTCGATAACACTTTATAAATAGATTTTCTTTTCCTCCATTAAATATTTAAATAGCCCATTTCTTACTTCGATAGAAAGAAAACTGTTTTTAATGTTTTGCTTTTGCTTGCTAGTGGAATAAAACTTAATGTTTTGTTTTTCACTTTACAGAGAAAAGAAACTTAAGATAGAAGATATCAAAAAGAATGTTCGAGATGCAATATTGGTGAGTTTTACGCATCTGAGTCTTCCGGATTTGTTTCTAATTCGTTTCTTACTATTCGCACAGACTATCACTGGCGCTATGAGTACTTTAACGCCACCAGTGCAACTAGAAAATGCCGATAACCAGTGCAGAGTGGATTATATTCAAGATGTTGCAAGTAGTCCGGATTTTGATTATCCTCTCGTAAGTTTCTATGTCACTTTCCACGAAATGCATTTCGTGATTTAATTTCGCGTAATCAAAATACTGATTACCTAAAATTAAGTTTTATTGTCGATAAACCAGATTAATCCAGTTTTTTCTACGTAAAAAAAAAATTCTTTGACAGTGTCACATAGTGACAGTACCGAAATAAAAAATAAAGCTATTTTTATCTAGCTTGGTCGCTAAAATTAGGCATGATATTCCCAGCAGCCGGATGCTGTTCACGTGGAAATCAGCTTCAACTTTGTATCTAATGTTGATATGCAGATTAAATAGATGGGTTTATCGGCGTAGATTGTGTAGTGACGCCACAGGTTCATAATTTGTTAGATTATTTTATATAAAAATAATTTAACCCACTTATATTTTCACGAGTGTTTGCATTGCTGTTGTGTTATATTTATATATTTATAAATATTTATATTTTTTGATTTTTTTTTTTAGGAATTTTATGATCACACGGAAATTTTGTGGAAGGATAGAGGAGTTCAAAGTTGCTTTGAACGGGCAAACGAGTATCAACTTATCGATTGTGCAAAATAGTGAGTTTTGCGAAGAGAAAAATTAAAATTTTACAATTTTTATTTGAAATTTTGAATTTTTTCCTTTTCCTACAGCTTTCTTGATAGGGTATCTATAGTTAGAAAACCAGATTACACACCATCTGAGCAGGTATACCCCTGACATTTGTATTTTTTTTAATATACTGTATGTATAATAAATGTAATTTCTCCATCTAGGATATTCTACGGTGTCGTGTGCTGACATCCGGAATTTTTGAAACGAGGTTTCAAGTAGAGAAAGTCAATTTCCAGTAAGCACAATATATATTTTTTCATTAAATGATATCTATCTTTAATGATGTTTCTAGGAATGACTCTTGGTTTAATTACTTTTTGTTCAAGTTGTTAAAATCGATATGAAAGCAATGCGCCACTCGGATTGATTTGATACACTTCAAATATAAAAATAAAGAATCAAAGAGTTGTTTTCCTGAAAAATTTATATTCCTGTACTCACATTTGTGTTTTTTCTTCATCTTTTAGCATGTTTGACGTAGGCGGTCAAAGGGATGAGAGAAGGAAGTGGATACAATGTTTCAATGATGTAACTGCAATCATATTTGTGACGGCGTGCAGTAGTTATAATATGGTTTTACGAGAAGACTCGAGTCAGAATAGGTTACGAGAGTCTCTTGAACTTTTTAAAAGTATCTGGAATAATAGGCAAGTATTAATAAAAGGGAGAGATTTATATATTTTGAGATCAAATCATCATTTTTTAAATTTTGTAATGAATTAATGATGATTTATTCCCAAAATCGGATCGTGTGTTATTGATAAATCAATGTATACACGTTTAAATCTTACCGATGTTGGTTTACAGTAGCATTCCATCTGTCTCTCGTTGTGACATCAAGAGTTACACTCGCAATTTATTACGTTGTGAGAGGCAGCAGTGAATGACAAATTGACTAATACGTTCTTTTTTTGTAATAGGTGGCTGAAAACAATATCTGTAATATTATTTTTGAACAAACAAGACCTTTTAGCCGAAAAAATTAAAAGTGGGAAATCGAAATTGGAAGATTATTTTCAAGATTTTACACGCTATCAAATTCCTTTAGATGGTAAGGAATTATTTAGTTAGAAAAAATACAAGAATCTAATGATATTTTTTACTTACTTACAGCAACATCAGAACCGGGAGAAGATCAGGAAGTGATACGGGCTAAATATTTTATTCGAGATGAATTTTTGGTAAATTCTAAATACCGTACTTCTTCGAATGGTGCACGTGGCTTGAATTAAAATTACGGCTGGGACTAGATTGAAATTTTTAATCAATTTATATCCCAATGTTTGCAAAATTTGCAGATTTTTTGCAAAAAAAAGTGCAGACAATCTACAAAAAATCTGCAGTTATTTGGCTGCTTTTTCAAAAATTCTGTATAATTTCTGTAAAAACTTTGCATATTTTTTGAATTTTTACATAAACTTTTAACTCGAATAGAAAATTCTATAGATTTTTTGCAAAAAATTGAAGCTATGATTAAATATGATTAATATCTGCAGAAATTTTGCAGATTTTGCCCGCAAAGTTAATAATATTTAAAAAAATACAAATGTTTTGCAGAAATTATACAAAACTTTTGAAAAAGCGGCCAAGTCACTGCAGAATTTTTGCAGATTGTCTGTACTTTTTTTTGCAAAAAATCTGCAGATTTTTTTAGTTGGGTTTGCTGCCATTTTGAATACAATTAATCAATTGGCCGAAAATTAAATTGGTTAAAAACTTTCATCGATATAGTCTCAGCCCTAATTAAAATCAAAAAGTTTTGGTGTTTAAAAGTTCAGAAAAAAATAAAAATAAAAAATACAGTCAACGTTGTGAAATCTGGAAAGCTGTGCAGACCAGACAGAAAATTGGGCGGAATTTGGGCTCATTTTTTAAAAAACAAAAGAAAAACACCTGTGAAAACTGGATGGATTTTAGTAGACTCGATCTCGATGGTGTCCGGATTTCCGAGGGTTGACTGTAACACTAGAAAAAAAAAAAATCAGATTTCAAAAATAATCCAATTTTAATGTGAAATTTGGCATTTACCTGTGCAAATATCTGAATTAACAACAAATTTTACACCAACTTTACACTTGTCGAGCATTTACTAATCAAAAACGAGCACTATTTAAGAAATACGGTAATTCTAACCAATAGTCACTCACTCGGATCTTTTTTCCTCCCATTTCTAGCGTGTAAGCACTGCCAGTGGTGACGGAAAGCACTATTGCTACCCACACTTCACCTGTGCTGTAGACACAGAAAACATTCGTCGTGTTTTTAATGACTGCAGAGACATCATCCAACGGATGCACCTTCGCCAGTACGAGTTGTTGTGACTCCAGCGGAGATGTGTAAATATAATCTCCTCAGGTCACAACCTGTATTACTTTTGGTTGGGTCGTCAAGCAGTTTTGTGCTACTGCTTGATGCATTCCCCTAATTGAATCATGGCAATCTCTTTTTTAATCTGTTGTTTTCCATTTCATTTTAATGAAAAAAAAAAAATGCTGACTAGACCTATTCGAAAAACCAGAATAACAATCTTGCTTTTCATCCGTCTGTAATTAACACCTTTTGCAAACGTTTGTGCTTATGAATAGGAAGCAACATTTACCTAGTAATTTTAAAGAGCAGAGCTTTTTCTCAATACATGTTCTAGTCATTTTTATTTCCCACCCTATTTTTTTTCATTTCGCTGCGAAATTAGCATTTTTGACTTAATTAATTAACGTCTATCCGATCTTAGCAAAACTGTGTTTTTAAATTCTTTAATAATCGATTCATTTCCAATGCCGCTTTAACATATTTTTTCTTCTTTTCAACTTCCCAGCTCCTAATTCCTTACATACCAAATTGCAAACTGGTTATTTTAAATTTTTATACAAAAAGAAGTTTGTTCTCGCCCCCTTGACCTGATTGAAACATAAAAAGAAGATAAAATAAAATATCTTTGTAAGAAGTTATCTTAATAAACAAAAAAACTAAAAAACTTAAAAAAACTCAAAAAAAAAAAAAATCGATTAAAAATGCCCAAAATGACCTCTTTCTCTATATCTGTCGCTTAACTTGTCCAGCTTAAATGTTTCAGCGTTTTGGGCATCTTCTGCTTGCCATTTAGTCACTAATAATAATATACCTATATTGTAAAAAAATGCATAGTACTGATGATCGATAGATTAAGTTCAAAGTTTTCTTCAGTCATGTAGAAAACAAAGAAAAACAATATACAATTCTCGTCAGTTTTTGCTTTATAATCATTCATATTAAATTTTAAAAATAAAAACCAAAAAAAAAAATTTTAAAAAAAATTTAAAAAAAAAATCATTTCGATTATGTGGTTGTTTCCTCCCACATTTAAAAAAAAAATTCAGACACATTTTATGATTTTTCAAGTTTGATTTAAAATAGATTTTAAAAATTGTTATAAAAGAAAATACGGTGACGATTAGGTCACAATCTTTTATTTAACATGTATAATTTTTTGTGTGTTTGTGTGCGTGGTTTCCACCCTTTTCCCCCTTTTTTCCTCTGCTTTTTTAAGTTTTCTTTCGTTATTTTCTTTTTTTTTTAAATTTGGAAGCAGTTTCTGTTGTGGTTAATGGAATTTTTAATTTTTTTTTTTTTTTTAAAAAAATTTTGTCAAGCTTCGTGTTTAGAAGTTTTGTATATAATTATGTATTACACATTAAAAAAATTATAAAAAATATAAATTTTTTCTTTTTGAAATTTTTGTTTTTTGAGTCAGCTCTAGGCCAATCCTTCTGAAAAAATACTTTCATACTGTATCAAAACTCTTCCTTATATCAAAAAAAAAATGTTTATCGGCTCACTTAATTTGGACAATGTGATGCAACAAATCCATGTATGTATACACAAAATGTTTTATTTTTTATTTTATATTATGATTTTATATTTATAAATTGATTTTTTAGTCTTGACGAACCTTATTTTATAGAAAACTGAACTATTGTGACTAAATGTTTTACAAAATACTGTCATTTTTTTAAATTATTGCGTTGTCTTTAAAAAAATCTCTTAAATACCTGCCTATTTTCAAACTCATTTCTTTTTGTTTCCTAGTTCAAATCGAAACTGAACACTGAACTGATTAAAAAAAAACAGACTATGTGATAATTAAAAGTACCATTAACAGATAAAACTGTTGACATTCAGTCAAAAATGTGTAAGTGGTTTTAAAAAAAAAACAAAGATTGCATGTGCTTTCTGCAGGCAAGTGAAAGATCTTAAATGTGACAAATGGAGTTACAATTGCATTAATAAAATTGCAGCTGTAAACCAGCTTTTGTTAAGTGAAAAAGTTTCTACTCGACACTCATTTCCAACGGATTGTAATTCCCTACAGTACTACTTGCTTAGTGGACAGAAAATTTGAGAGGATTTCATCAGATATTGATCGATATAGTTCTGTATGAAATGCACTTACACGAATTGTACAGTACATTTGCTATTTGTTAACTCGTGATTTCCGGAATTCTACAAAAAAGTCATCAGAATTGTGTTTCTAGTCATGAATAAATAAAATTAGGATCTTTGGAACTTCATTAGTGCCAAATTACAAGTAAAGAAGTCGTGATCAGTCATTTTCAATTAAAAGGAACTTACGGGAAAGGAATAAACTTTTTACGATTTTAATTTTAACAAGAATGTCATACTAACTACAAAATGTTTCTAATGGTTTAGATAAGTTGAGTTGAAAGATATATCCTTTTTATAATGAAACAAGCTATAAATCATCTGCTGTAGTTGCAACAGATCTGAAAGGATAAAAGCTGCGCCATCAGCTTACTTCTCTGCTATACAGTAGAACCGAGTCTAGCTGGAAAGCCCACTACTTACAAATAAGTTCATTTGATATTTCATTAAATTATTTTTATATGTAATATTTTTTGGTAATTATCTTTCGAAGTTCTTTTACCCCTAGTATACCTAGTACACGTTTAGTTACCTTACCGAATTTAACTATTTTAAATTTTAAACATTTTACTTACCTTACATCCAGAATAATTCTTAATGCCGTACCATATACGCAGATTGTAAAATGGATTGTCAAACGTTGATAGAAACACATTTCCATCCTACATGTAGAAAAATAAATGCAATTAATTCTAATTAATCTTTTCATCATTAAAATCTACTCACTTTTTGCCATCCGGTACTATATTTAAAAACAATTATTAAATACACTTACTCGACAGTATGTCGTCATTAGGGTTCTGTAGGATATTCCTGAAATTTTTAAAACGTATGGTAATTAATGGCAAGATTAAAATTTACTTTATTTACCTATGCATATGCAAAACAAAAAGCGTCTCGAATACTTCCAAAACTCTCAGTATTTAACGTTTCTGTTAGTTTCAAACAATTTTCTAGATCAGCTTTAACATTTTAAATGTCAAATTTGCAGACTCCAAAAAATGATCGCAATAAGGCCTTTAGAACAGTGGCTACTCATATCTGGACCAAAATTGGTGACCCTAATACACTCGCCGAAGTATCTTGTGCCTGTCAACAAGGTTCACTGCTCGCCAGTCGATTGCATGGGACAATTGGAAAAGTTGTTTTCTCTCTCCTCCCCCCAATTTAGCCATTTGCAATTAAAATATTTTTAGCAAAGAAAAAAATCTAATTTTATTTTTAAATATTTTACACGAACTCGACAGATTATTGAAATTGACGGCAAGTCCCAAAACACAAAATTGTCGGAACAAAAAAAATATTGGATTTACTATTAAACGAGAGTGAATTACTTAATTAAAGTTGTTCAAAAAGTTGACGTGAATTAGTATTGGGAAAAGATCAAGGAGGCGGGTGACAAGGGGAAAATATTTTGTCACACGGAACACAAGAAGAATCCCATAACTCTCATCCTCACCAGAATTATTTTCACCATCATCTGTCACAGTTGTATCAGATCTAAAAATGTAAAATGCTGTAATCAGCATTAAATTCACAGCTATGCAAAAGAGTAGCGCAACAAAGGTCTTTCTTACTAAGATTTCACTTACACAGACCTTGGCAAATTGGTTTCTATTTTTGTAATACTTTCTTTAGGAATTATCTGTTCACTTGACTCGTTTGAACTGTTCAGGCAGGTAAAAGAAATGAAATTGATGGTTACCGTACTTAATGGATTTAACAATTTTAAATTTTAAAGACACTTACGGTTTTTCCTTTTGAATATTGTCTGGAGGAATTATCTGTTCAGTTATCTTTACCTCGTTTGAATCATTTGGATCAGGAAATCTATTGGATATTTAATTACTGGGTTTAATAATTTTAAATTTCAATGATTTTTACCTTACTCTTCCCCATGTGATGTTACATAAGAACAATTGAACTCCTTCAAACTGCAATACGCCAATTCGATTCTCAGATACATTTATTCGACGGAGCGTTTCGTTATAAGGGTTTTGTACGATATTCCTAAAAAAATAATTAATTTATCATAATAAATTACAAACTTTAAAATTTGCTTCTCGAAGACTTCTAACTCTTCAGTAGTCTTCGTTTCCGTTTTCAAACGATGCTGTAGATCCTCTTTATCAATAGTCATTATGGAAATAAATTCAACAAAATTAAAATTCAGCAGGATACTGAAAATAATCATTTTGCCGTTCCGATTTCGTGATCTACTATCGACTGCTCGTACAGTATACCGTACTAATGATGATAAACAATATCAACGTGCTTTTTAATTATTTATTGAAGCATTATACAAAACATTTTGATAATAATAAGATTAAAACAAATTTTTTAACCCAAAAATTAACAAAATAAATTTGTCTCGCCGATGAAAACTAATCGGATTTGAATCTTTCCAGTAAGAAGCCAGAACATTCGAAACATGTTTTGTATAGGAGCTTGAATTTATTGCATTGGATAGCCGTTCTGAATTAAAATAAAATTGGTTTGAATTACTTTTTTTAAAAATAATTTATACAGTAAAGCCAGAATTACGACTATAACGATCGTGCTGTTATTTTGATTATGTCCTTGATCAGGTACGCCATAGTTCATTTGTATATGGATCGCATTATTGTTCATTTGTATATGGATCGCGTTGTTATTTTGTTGATATCCTTGCTGAGCAGGTAAGTCATGGTTCATTTCTTCATAGTCAGCGTTGTCATCATAATCATCTTCGTCATCGTAGTAGTCATCTTCGTCATCGTAGTAGTCATCTTCGTCATCATAATAGTCATCTTCGTCATCGTAGTAGTCATCTCCGTCATCGTGCACTCTAAAAAATAAGGTTTAAAATATGTGCAAAACAGCCATTTGCACCTTTTCAAAATGCAGATCTTCCTCTAATGGTACTGAAACACACGTTTAAAACTGCATTTACCAGTATGTACCTTTTGTTCATTCTATCTTTTTAGAGAAGTACATTCGACTTAAAGGTTGAAATGTAGTACACCTCTAGGGCAATTTCATGATAGTTATCCACTATACAACATGCACCAATAAATAAAAGTATTATTATTTACCTAAAGTAAGCTAAGAGTAAGTTGAATTTTACATCTCTATCTTTATTTAAATTGCACTGAAAGGTGGAATTCTTTTCCTTTATTTTACCTATCTAACAAAGATGGAATTTGTGCACCTTTTAAAAAAAAATAAAGGATAGGAATATTAAATATAAAAAATTTAAAATAATTTAAAATGTAAAGTTTGCTGTTTGGCTTTCCTGCGAGACGCATTAATTATTTTTTACTATTAGTAATGGTTTGCCTTTTTATCAATGATCAGTCATTTGCAATTAAAAACAACTCTTTAATTTTTAAATTTAGGTACGTCCAAAAATTCTTATAAGAAAGAATTGCAACCAGTGGGAGATCATCTTGAGCATGCTCAGTGTTCACTCCGCTCTCGGTGACTGTCAACAAACATGGCTGCACTATAAGTTTTTATCCCGTTTACATTCTAAATGGTATGTCATAGTATCCATCACTTTTGCGGTTTAAAGCAGTTTTAGGCCGGGATGGCTCGGTATTGCATTACGGTAAATAATTCTCAATTCAGTAGTGTGTACCTAAATTTCCTAAACAGTAGAGAGTTTGCGCATGGAGGTTTTGTGTTATAAAGTTATACAACTATGACTCTGGTTTTCTTATTTATAAGAATAAAGTGAACCGATGAAAAAACTTTTCACTTACAATAAGCTCTGACCTTTAATACAAAGCATTGGGATTTGTTCACCTTCTGCAAGTAAGGTTGGCCTCAAAGTGCAGTCAATCAACGACCTGACTTACTTCATACTGCAGTGTGGCATGCAGTTAAACCTCAAGCTTTACACTATTTATAATTATATGGAATTGCTATAACATAATGCATACTCTGTAACCTCCATGAGCCAACTATTCATAAGATAAATCAAACAAAAATGAATTTATTCTAACAGGTGAACCACATATCACTTCTGTGCTAAGTCACACAGAAAAGCTTTACTAAATTATATACTTAGCTTGCCTTGGTGCATAGTTTGCTTGCCTCGGTAGATTATTTGCTTGCAACGGCACATTGTTTGCTTGCAACGGCACATTGTTTATATGGCACTTTTGAATTTGTGTAATTATCTGTTGGACTTCCACCGGCTCAATTGAATGCAACGGCACATTGTTTGCTTGCAACGGCACATTGTTTGCTTGCAACGGCACATTGTTTGCTTGCATCGGCACATTGTTTGCTTGCAACGGCACATTTACTAAGTTTACATGACCAAAATTATCTAGATAATGCAAATTCAGATTCATATTATCTAGATCCATGGCCAACTGTTTACATGGCATTTTGGTGTGTTGGTTCCAGATTCATGCCAGTTTAATGAATTGTGGCTTGAATCTAGATTCTTAAGTGGATTCATCCCAACATGCTGAAATTTAATTATAAGTCTATGGGCAGTGTTTACTTGTAGTTTTTATGTCATAACTTTTTTTCTATGACAGCTATCGGTGTGAAATTTTTTTAGAAATAAACTTTTTTAGTTGGCGAGTATTTTAAAAAAAGAATCAGCACTGTAGAACCAATAGTTTTTTTTAAATTCATTTATGAAACTGGGTCAATAATTTTAGAACACTTAGGGCTGGTTTCACCAACAAAAGTTAAATTTAAACTCAGTTTAAATCAGAAGATCAGTTAATTTTTCAAACTGGATCTTTGCAATTTCTCGTTCCGCCATCTCTAGTTGTCTCGTTCTTCTAGTTCACTAAATTTTCTCAATGTTCTCTCAAATTTTCTCACAAAAACGCAATGTTCTTTGTTTCACCAAAAATTTTCCCGCCTAAATCCAACGTTTCTCCAAATCGCTCAAATCGCACTGCTTCAGCTCACCGCGGTGAAATCTCTCTCGCAAGGTCGATTCTGCCGTAAACTATCCTCTCTGCTACCATTTGTTGGTGTTGGAACTTCAGTTACATAGACGGTTTTAGGTTGAAACAAATATATAAAGGTTTACTACTCGCTACGTGAATACAATTACATGTTGATCGCTCAGGATCTCAAGTAGGAGTGAGGCGCTCCTGTACAACAAAAAAGTAAATCTCCCACAATACATCACATTTAACCATATCTGGTATTCATACACTAATAGCCTCACCCTCCATCCCCCAAACTCATTAATTACTCTCTCTCGTGACTTCCAACAAATACATCGCTTCCAACGTCCCCAAATTATATAATAATTACCCCAACAAAAATGAGGTGCGAACGCATGTAGCTTAAATCAAACAAGCTTAAAGTGAGGTTAAACTAGTTTAAACTAGTTTATCCCTATTTTGTTTGTGGTTGATTACTAATAATGGCGCACTTTATTTATTTATTTTAGGCAAAGTAGACGAAATTTGTAACGAACAAAAACACAAGCTGACAGACCTCAAAGATGACCATTCGGCGTTTGTTTACGTTTGGAAAATAGAAAACTTCAAGAAAATCCAAGAAAAAAAACATTATCTTCAACAACTGGATCTTTATATGGACCCTTACCACCCATTTGATAATTTTGATGATTTTGATTTTGATGCTGAGGATAAGTGGCTTTCCAGCGATGATTTTTATTCCTCTGACTTTGGATATAAAATGAGATTGTTGCTTTGCCTAAACGGTTATGATGATGGAAAAAGAACACATTTGTCGATTTATCTTGAAGTTATGAAAGGTCCATACGACGCAATTCTCAAATGGCCTGTCGAATATTCTGCAGAATTTATTATTTT
>JAQFZO010001367.1:0-16164 GCA_034695885.1 Geophilus flavus
GCGACTCGAGTGACGACAACAGAGATGCGGCGCGGGGCACTGGGCAAAACTCATCGGAGGAAACTCACCGGCCGTGATCGGAATGATTTCACACTAGAGGGCGCGGACCAGCTAACTAAAAAAGGGCTCAAACCAAAACGCGGGGTATACCCCAATGTGGGGTATCCCAAAATCCAGGAACGGTGAAGGGAAAATTTTTTCAAAAATTCTTTTTTTTTATTTCACCAAAACGAAATAAAACCGATTACAAGGGCGGATCCAAGGGGGGTGCGTTGGGGGCGATCCCCCCACTCCCCCCTCCAGTCTTAGAAATCCCAATAATCTTCACAAATTAGCAATTAATTTTTTGTTTGTTAATTACTCAATCAAACGAGTAATTAATTACTGACTTATTTTTTTAAACCTTAATATTAATGGAATGAAGAAAGCAACAACGCAGAGTCAGATATTCTCATTGTAATATCCGGTTTAAAGAATTTGTTAATAGGTGGCAGCACGAAGCACGAAGCAAGTGAAGAAAAATGGCGGTAAGATGAAACGGTCGTTTTGTCAAGGGTATTGCTCGAGTTGATTATTTATTCTTTATACCACTTTAGACTCCTCAACAAATAAGTAGAATTCAAAACGAGATCAAGATGTTGCAAGCAGATCCACCGCCTGGTATATCTTGTTGGTTAAAGGACGAGAATTATTCCCAACTCGAAGCTAGTACGTAAATCACGATAAACCTCATCTTTAATCATTAAATTTAATTTTAATTTTAATTATCAGGTATAGTAGGAGCGAACGCAACTCCCTACGAAAACGGCGTGTTCAAACTGGAAATTAAAATACCAAACAAGTAAAACTTGACAAAACACGAATGAATAGACAAATTACTTTAATTTAATTTTTTAATTTTGTAGTTATCCTTTTGCGCCGCCACTCGTCCAATTCGTGACTCCAATTTACCATCCAAACGTCGACCATTTGGGCCGAATTTGCCTCGATTTGCTCAAGATGCCTCCTCAGGGAGGTTGGCGACCGAGTTTAAACTTGATGTCCATCTTAAAATCCATCCAACTTCTCATGTCTCACCCGAATCCTCAAGATCCTCTCCGAGCCGACGTTGTGAGTAATTTTAATTGTTGTAGAAATTTAAATTTTTCTTATAAAATTTTTTTTTCTAGGCGTCGCAACTTCTCGCCGACTACGAGGCCTTCAAAAACATGGCTGTTAAATTCACGCTGGAACACGCGAAAAATAAGGACAAATGATTAACGACGTTCGTTTAAATAATTTATTAATATATTTCACACATTCCACTAATTAAATAATAAAAATACGCGTCTATCGATTTCGTTTGTGTATCAAATTTTGTAAGTACGTAGTGTCATAGTGAAGCACAAGACCATCATTATACATTTTACTTGCTCGTGGGAATCACCTACCAAAATCTGCATCGAAAAGCCAAAATGGTTTTAACTGTCGTACCGTTGGTCGAAACAATTACATTAGCCCCTTTTAGGTAAATTGGCGATGAGAGGTCTGACAAAATTTACTAAAATCTCGTCGATAGGTCCAAAAATTCCATAGAGATCCCAAAAAAAAAAAAATTCCCAGAAATATCTCAGAATCTCAAAAATCTTTCAGAATGCCAGAAATCTTTTTTTTATAAAATCCCAAAATCTTTCAAAAACCATTCAAAATCTTTTACTAATTCTTTTAAAAATCTTAAAATCTCGTCGACGAATACCCACCCAGTTAAAAATAGTCTATCTGTACATTTGCATATTTCTGCAGATAGTAATTTTGCAGTTGCAAATTATACAAAAGTCTCAATTCTGCAGACTTTTTTTGCTACAAACAAAATTCTTTATCCACATGCAGAAAAAGTTATCACTTTTCTGGAGACTTGTCAAAATTCTGCACACACATTTCTTTTTAAACAAACTGGGTGTCCTGCATTTCAATCCCCGGATTGGAGAAAACAAGTACGTAACAAAAAATAATTACACCGTATGTCTGTAGTGAAAGTTTTATTCAGATAAAGTTTACATGAAAAATGTTCCGAAAAACTGAATACACATTCCAGTTTTTCAATATTATGCCAATAAATAATAAATATAAAAGAATTTAAATATGTATACCACTAATTACCTGACAATTCAATGAATTCAATGTGAAAATAAAGAACAAAAAAAATCATACAAAATTATAAGTACGATTGTATTATGCAGCATTTCTGACTTGTGAGTGCTAAAAGTAAACTCAAGGCCGATATATCAAATAAATCAGTAAATCTAGACCTCTAAATCACCGGATTTACTTCTCAAGAGTTTTCAACTCTTCTCTTCATCCAAGATTTAAATCAAAAAATAATTCCTATTCCAGAAACTTATTCAAAACAAACAAAAAATAAATAAAATAAAAGGCAAACCAAAACATGGAATCAACAATCAATCCCAAAAGTGAATTTCCAGTACAAAAAACTCTTGGGATACCATCATAACACATCACATTTACCAAACAATCCTAATCCTTCTAGAGAGTAATACCTCACAGTACAATTATGCAAAAACCAAAAAATATAAAATTAGAAAAGCATTATGCCCATACTAATCCATCAGAATACAAAAATCTCACATCTAAATACCATATTACATGATTTGCCATCGAGTCTATGACATTTATAAATACATAGAATTATTCCTATTCAGATTTCACTTCCAAAATTGAGATTTTCATTCACCATGCGCAACAACCGATACCATTTTAAGGCACACTAAGTCCTTCAATGATTTTTGAAAGACATGACTAACAAATAATACTAAGTACAGGTGATGTAAAGTAAAAGAATTTTAAATTGCACTATTTTTTTAAAAAAAATTCTAAAAAAAAAATTAAGTCTGAGTTAATTGAATTATCTGTCAAAAATTGATTGATTAATTGGCATGGATGTTGATTTTTCTCATTTTTCGGAAATGATCTTTAAGTATCCGACTTTTTTTTGTCTAATTACTTGCATATCAAAATTTTTTTGTTTCGTTTTAATTTAAATTCGGAAGCTTTCGTATTTTCCGTCGATTTGTCTGAGACGAAGGTAAACGTCGGTTCCGATGCCCTGCATCGACTCGACGGTCACTTGTCCGCCTAAATATTCGGCGTATGCTTGAGATGTGGGCAATCCGAATCCAAATCTGTAAGAAAATGATTTTTTAAAAATTGTTTGTGGATGTTTTTGATTGGATTCGTTACCCATGCATGGGGCCTGCCGGTCCATCGTTGTTGGAGTCCATGATGGTTCCAAATAGGCCGCCGTCGATTCGGTGATCGGTGCTACTGCCTGCTGTGGTGAAGTGATAATGCATCACGAGGTTTACTAATTGGTGAGGGATGCCACCTCCACGATCTGAGATTCTGAAATGAGTATGGGATGTTTTAGTTGGGAAATTGTGTGTTGTTGGTAAAATTATGTATGTAGGGTTGATTTAGATTGATTTCATAAAGAATTTATTGTTTTGGGATTAATTTCATGTGAAATTCCATTGCTCTCTCATGTGGAGTTCAGTTAAATTTTGATAATTTCACAAAGATTTCAATAATTTTTAATGAATTTCAGTTGAATTCCATTGATTTCAAATGAATTTCAGTTGAATTCCATTGATTTCAAATGAATTTCAGTTGAATTCCATTGATTTCAAATGAATTTCAGTGGAATTTATTTCAAATGAATTTCAGTGGAATTCCATTGATTTCAAATGAATTTCAGTGGAATTCCATTGCTCTCGTGTGGATTTCAGTTGAATTTTGATGATATCCCAAAGATTTTCAACAATTTTCGATTGTTTTCCTGTGAATTTCACTTGAATTCCATTGATTTTCAAGTAAATTTCACTTGAATATCATATCACATGAATTTTTTTCGATTTTATTTATCATCAAATCAAATACCAACCCCACAAAAGAACCTTCAATACAAACCTTATTATAAAATCAACATCATTATTAGCAATCGTAATAGTCACAGGTGGCAGCGCACTTTCAGGACTATCCAAATGACTCTCAATTGTAGCTCTAAAACAAAAAAAATTACAACCAAACCAAACAAACCATACGAAAAAAATCCACAAATCACTCATCTAACCTCACAGCATTTTTCAACAACTCCGGTAAAATATAATCCAAAGGAAGTTCGATATATGGAATGGCAGCATTCACATGACCAGTGAGTCGAAACGACGGAGTTTTCCCATACTTATGCACCGACAGCTCCCTAGTGACAAATTCAAAAAACAAAACCATCAGAAACGACTACATAGTGACTAACAAATGATCTGCATGTCTGTTGGGAACAAATTTGTGGTCAGCATCAGTCTGCAACATCTGCAAATTACTGTTAGGTACTTACATTCAAAGAGGCCGAACTATGGGCAATCACAAACCATCGTCTGAAAATAACTTGTGAAAAATAAAAAAACTAATAAACAAATTTTAATTAATCCCAGCAATTAATTCTTCGAGTATTTCTTCGTTTGCATCACAAAATATTTATTGGCGATAAAACCTTTGGATTGGAGAAAGGGATTTTTCTGAAATGATATGAAATATTGATAGAAAAAATGTCATTAGTATTTTGCCAAATCTGTTTTTATAAGAAACAAATATATATTCAGTTTTCCATGATTGTTTTGTTTCTAACTAAAAATCCGATTCAAAGTGGGTTAACCGGTTGGTTTCCTTTGGTGTTTGTTTATTACCTCACAAAATCGGTCCATTTTTCGATAACGTCTTTTAGTTTCATCGAGACGTTGATGATTCCAACATAATTCGGCTGAAAAGAAATTTTTAATTGACATAATTGTTTTAATTTTTTGTTTTTGTTTATACCGTTTCTTCACTCAACGCTAAATGATGTTCGGCTAACATGCGCAGACCGAGTCTTGAGGTTAAGGTGCGGTCTAGGAAGTTTTTTACCATATCTTCCTGCTGGTAAGTTAAAAGTAAGTTTAATTTTATATTTTATCAAATTGTAGTAAAATTATACAATGGTAGGATTAGCTAGGGTACCGTACGAATCGATATTTATGTTATCGAATCTTAAATTTTTGTTGACAACTCACACTCTAAGAAATGGAAATTCAGTTTTTGAAGCATAAACATGAGCTACATTAATAAGAATTCGTAAGCAGGATTTTTGTATTGTTTGAAAATATCTAGCAAAAAAAAAACTTTGTAAATTTTTGCATTTTTCTGTCAGAATTTCAGCGGTTTTGCAAATATTTTACAAATTTCGACTTTTCCGGCTATTTTTTTGCAACAATTTTACAAAGTTTTTTTTTAGTTGGGTACGTCTCTCCCTAAGGATTCAAAATGAGCTGAATTATCAAATCGTAGTTAAAAATCCACATAAGCATGGTTAAAATAATAATTAAAATGATCGATTTTCTCTTATTGAGCTGCAGAACGGTCAAAATTAATTTTTCATGTAAATTTGATCGATCATACCAACTGCAAATCGATTGATATTGATGTTTACGAAATTGCTGAAACATCGATACCAATCGACTTACAGATGGTCTGATCGATCGAATTATACACTACACGTGTCGATCAATTACGCCTGAAATTTATGTATGTTTACGTATTATTTTAACTACAATTCAACAATTCAGCCCACTTTTCTTTAAGCGTATTTAAAAACAATTCTAAAATCATAGTAAAAATTTCTTCGAGTGAAAGGCGAACCGGTTCTTAAACTATCGAATCCTACCACTGAATTAAATGCATAAATACTTTAATATGCCGCCGACTATCTTTAAATCCTTCGGCTAATTGTGTGACGACATGTTTGTGACTTTCTAATAACTCCCTCAAAAGTTGGGAAAATTTTTGTTCCTGTTCAAAATTCGTGATCTACAAAACAAATATTTTAAAAAAAAATATTAAACAACATAAAAATTTTGTCAAATTTTACTACTAATAAAAGGGTTTACCATTGGTAATTCGGATAAAATATGAAATGAGCGGATATAGTTTTCGTGCTTTAAAAAAAAATAAAAATTGATATTAATATTTTTAATAAATAAACAAATAAAATAAATAAAAATGGAAAATTTCCATACAACAGCCAAAATGGTGGGATTGCAGCCAACTATAAATGGAAGATTTCGAAATCCAACAATTCTGTGCGCAATACGAACTGGAAGTTCCTTTTGTAGATATTGAGCACTTCGCTAAATAAATAAATAAATAAATAAATAAATAATTATTTTTTTTAAATTTTAAAAAATAAATAAATAAATCACTGCATCTTTCATTCAAACTTACTAATATATGATTCCGGTCCGGACTTTTTCCTGAATATAAAATAGTCGCCGGAGTCAATCGAACTGATGGCTAGATAAAAAAAATTTAAAAATTTAAAAAATTTAAAAAATTAAAATTCATCGATAAACCAAACCATCAAATCAAAAAAATTTCACTTTCCATACAATTTCCACTTTATTGACACAGATAATTCAATTGATATCACAATTTTCCCCCAGATGTCAGTCAGTCTGGATCAAGGTGCATTAACACGAACCTCCTAATCATTGTCCGGACTTTATCCTCGTAAAAAACCGTACTTTCACACGTGTCTCCACTCAAAAAATCCCCTTAAAACTCTTATATAACAAAATAAAACAAATCACATGAATAACCAACTACCAACACATTTTCGGCCAACTTTCAAACCCTAAAATAAACCATAAAACAAAATTTCGACGGCATATTTACAAAAATTACATAACTTCTCGCTATATTTACCCACAAAGTCTGGAAAATTGAAATAAAATTCACTTCAAACCAAACAAACTCACTTTAGCAGCAGCTATATCTATAGCACCCTGGTTATAGTAAGATGTGACCGTTTTGGAACGTTCTCTTGCGTTTTGGTTGTAATCGATTTGGTTCGACATTTGCGAGACACATCGTGAGACCACCAGGAGCTGCGGAACTCCGAATTTTCCTTTCAATAACTTCTGCATTGACGAAGCCATTATGTTTTTCTTGAGAAAAAATAAAGAATTAGGTTAGATTCTGTATTTTTTTTGTTTTTTTTTAAAGAAAGGATTTTACTCACTTCATCCGATTGCGACGGGAATTTTCAGCTGATTGTGTGCTTTCGTGAATGTTTTCGCAACTTTTCTTGTTGCATTGGAAATTTTAGGTCGACAACGATAACCACAACTTACTTTTGTTATTATGATCATTCGCTGAGCACGTGAAGCGATGTTTAATGTTTCAATGTAGTTGAGATGACGGTGTTTGTTTGTGTTGTTGGTGTGGTTGAGTATGATTTTCAATGACGCATGATTGAAAAATCCTTGTATTTGGCCTTATTGATACCAGAGCTCGCATTGGTTCATCGGCCGTAAAAGTTGTGTGACGTCATATTTTCTCGCAAATAAACATCGATATGAGTTCATTGATTTTGTTGTTGTGTAAAGTTACCATGACTATAGAAATGCGGTCAAGAGGTTGCAGTGGAAATTTTTTAAATAAAATTGTGGATTTTTGTCAAATTTACAATTTTTTTTTAGGTATTTACGGCGCTGACCAAGGGTACGGAGGTTTATGAGTGTCATCACGTTATATTGTTTCATTTTTATTGATTTTTTTTGTATATGTTGGTTTTATCGAAAGGCCGTAGGGTATTATATTTATGTAAATAATCCAGGTACAGATAACGCTAGATATATATTTACGTTTAGTCTGTTTGATATCGACTGGCACTGGCAGATAAGTTAAGCAATTTTACGAATGCATCAGGATAGTGTTTCACACATCATCTACGCATGCTCCGCACTGGGTTGTAGTAAAATGTGGTCAAAGAATTCTTTTTTTCTTTCGTGTTTTTTTATTGCTATGCTTTATTAAAATAAATAGTGTGATAATACTATACATTCATTCATTTGTTTAAAGGAATTAATTTTTTTAATTGTTTGTCATCACGGTTTGCTCGAAATTTGGGCTTAAATTTCATTTCCATTAGTAAAAAAGGTAAAATTCCAATTAGTTTTGGTTTGTAATATTCCACACAAAACTGGATAACAGAAATTATTCCTACATTTTACTTTACTTTACTTTATTTACTTTACAAACTGGTTAAATAGGGTTGACATCTGAAAAGAGGAAGTGTCGGGTTTTATCACAACCCGCTTAAACGCGTGTCGCGGACATCTCGTCGTTGCTAGTGTTGGTGCTGTTCATACGTTTAATTCGCAGTCAATATGTTCGAGGAACTGAACGAAGAAGAGGTGAGTCGGAATTATTAAAAACCCAATAAACACTGACCAATTAAACACTATCGATTCTGTTCATTTTCAGTACGATCCAAGATTGGAAACAGCATATGAGACTGTCAATCCAGCAGAAGCGGACCTCCATTCAGGTTCACATCACAGCACAATTTTTATACAATTTTTCATATCTTTTGGATATTGAAACAATATTTATTTATAAACAGGAGATCCGAGACAGGATTTAGAATACGAAAGACAGTACAATCAGTTCAGCGTACCAGAAGTAGTGAAAAGTTTTTTGGTTTATTTCCGCAAAGTAATAAACGAAGGAAATTTATTTGAAATACAAAATGCTTATGAAAACAGGTAAAAGCGAAATTCATAATAAATAATATGTATATTCCATGAGTTTATTTTTTTTTCGTAAAAATAGTTTTGTGAAACTTACGGAACGTCTCTACAAAACATCTCCATGGCCTGATGCTGAAGAAATTGCATCTATTGTGCAAAAAGGTTTCAATGCAGTTGTGGTTTAAATAAAAATGAAAGTAATAATTTTTTTTTTTAAATTTTTGTTTGAATCTAGATCGTGTGTTTCTGATTCTTTACAAGGAATTGTATTACCGCCATATTTATGCTAAAGTTCAAGGAGGTCCACAAATCCAACAAAGATTCGATTCGTACATAAATTACTGCAATTTATTTAACCTCATTTTGAGTGAGTTACATTTTACAGTCTGTTTCTAAAGTATGGGATATAGGTGTTTTTGTGAAAATATAAAAATTCATAGAAATTAGAATTCTCGAAAATTCAATCGTGCCTTTAGGCTGATTTAATGTCCTTGAACATCCGTTACCCTAATGTTACGGCCCAAAATATCAAATAGTCTAAATTCTGTGAATTTTTGAAAATTTACTCCATCGACTTCGATGACATCCTTATGTACCAAAATTTCGAATCGAGAAAAGTTTTGCAATGAATTTTCACACTACCGGTACTCGAGTCACGGCTAAAATTGTGAAATCTCGAGTTTTGTGGTTTGAATTTTTTTTCTACGATGCTATTTTAATAATCTTAAAAAGACTTTACTCGAAATGGTAGCTCAAGCAATCCTTCAAACCGTCCCAAAGCTATTTTATCTTACGTGACATACTTTTTAAAAAAATCGAATTTTTATATTTTTACAAAAACACCCACATCCCATACTTTAGAAACTGATTATAAAAAGCTTGAATTATCATTAAATAAATTCATTTACAGACACGCAACAGCCTGTTACTTTGGAATTACCGAATCAATGGTTATGGGAAATTATCGATGAATTTATATATCAAGTAAGAATTTTTATTTTTTTATTTTTTGATAAAATTTAATCGATAACTCGAGTTTAATTCAATTTTTTTATCATAGTTTCAATCGTTTAGTCAATATCGCAGTAAATTGACGAAGAAATCCGAAGAAGAAATCGAAGTTTTACGTTGCAATCCAACTGTGTGGAACGTGCACAGTGTTCTCAACGTGTTGCATTCTCTCGTCGATAAATCAAATATCAATCGACAACTCGAAGTCTACACCAGTGGCGGTATGCCATGTTTGATTTCATCCTCTAAAACGTTAATTTAATAAAAACTCGTACATTTAGGTAATCCCGACAGCGTTGCTGGGGAATTCGGTTGTCATTCTCTCTACAAAATGCTCGGCTACTTCAGTTTGGTCGGTCTGCTGAGATTGCATTCCTTATTGGGCGATTATTATCAAGCAATCAAAGTTTTGGAGAACATTGAACTGAATAAAAAGGTTTTTATTTTATTTATTTCATTTCAATTTATTTTATTTTAATATTTATTGAAATTTTCAATTACAGAGTTTGTATTCCCGAGTTCCTGGATGTCAGATAACCACTTATTACTACGTGGGATTCGCTTATATGATGATGAGACGTTATGCAGATGCTATTCGCACTTTTTCTAACATTTTGCTCTACATTCAACGCACGAAACAAATGTACCAACAACGCACTTATCAAACCGACCAGGTATTTGTCAATTTTACTCGTGTAATGTTTCAAAATAACAACTTTATTTACACTCATAAATATTTTTTTCTCGTGTAGATCAACAAGCAAACCGAACAGATGTACACCTTGTTGGCCATTTGTTTGGTTTTGCACCCGCAACGAATCGACGAAAGCGTTCATTCGCAACTCAGAGAAAAATACGGAGAGCGCATGCTCAAAATGCAACGCGGGTGAGCATTTCACAGAAAAAAAAAAATGTTGATTTACGTTAAAAAATTATTTACAATTGATTTTTCTTTTTTCTCAAGGGAATTGAGTGAATTTGAAAACAGTTTTTCTTTTGCGTGCCCGAAATTTTTATCTCCCGTTCCACCTGCGTACGATGCGCCTCCGGCTAACTATCAAAAGGAACCATTTATGTTGCAACTGAAAGTATTTTTGGCGGAAGTGGAACAACAAATTCTGCTTCCAACTATAAGAAGGTAATATCCAAAAGAATTATGAAATTTTTAAATTTATTTATTAAATAAATATTTTTTCTTCTAGTTATTTGAAGTTATACACGACGATGCCAATGTCTAAATTAGCAGCATTTTTGGATATGGTATTTTTTTTTTTTTTTGTAATTTTTATTTTTTAAAGAAGCATTTTGAATTTATTCTGTGTTTATTTATTTATTTACTTATTTAGAAAGAAGACGAGTTTAGAAATCACGTGTTGTGTTTCAAGGTAAATTTTGTCATTAATAATAAAAATAGGACTCCATTTATTCAACTCCCAAATTCCCTGCTTTCCTCTCCCCAATTTCAAGAAGTTTTCAGCCATTTCTGAACGATTTTTAGTCGAATACCATTGATTTCCAGCTTTTTCCGAACTATTTTTTACATAGATCTACATAGGATACCGAAAAATCACTCAGAAATTGTTTGAAATCATTTTAAAATAGTTTAGACATGACAGAAAATCACTCGCAAATCATCAGAAATCATTTAAAAATTGTTCATAAGGCTGAAAATCAATTGGTAATCATCTAAAAATCGTTCAGAAGTGGCTGAAAACCACTTGAAAATTGTCAAAAAGTATTTAAAGAATGGTGAAGAAACAAGTTAAAATTGGGTAAAATCTAGGTGTTTTTAAGGGGTGTAAATTGGGGGTAGGAAAAAGTTATTTCATGGAAAGGAGCAGGGAATTTGTGGGTCGAATAATTTATCCCCATAAAAATAAAAAATAAAAATCTGATTGTATTAATATTTTTTCCTAAAGCATAAAATGAAGAACGTCGTCTGGACGAAAGGAACGAGTGGTTTGGAGGGTGAATTTCAATCTGGATCAGAAGTCGATTTCTACATCGACAAAGACATGATCCACATCGCCGACACCAAAGTCGCTCGCAGATACGGCGATTTCTTCATTCGACAGATTCACAAATTCGAAGATGTAAGTGCACAATAACTTTCAATTCAACACAAGTCTAAACACAAAAACCTCAGCTTTGCAGATCAATCGAGGTGTGAATGGAATCCAAATATAAAAAACAAGAAAATAAAAACCTCATTCTCGAAAATTAAATCTGTACTTCAATTGGGACTCGAATAAATAAATAAATTAATCAATCAATCAATTTGGATACATAATGTATGAAATAATTTTTAATTTTCCAATTTATGTATGAAAATGAAAAATTTGTTAAATATCTCTATCGGTACGCGGTTTTTTCGGCGGCGCGTACCGAGTTTTAATCGCGGGCTCGGTCGATACGGACGGCCGCCTGTATCTGGTGGGAGGCGCCGGCGATCGGGACGATGTAGCGGGTGCCGGAGACGGTGAATATCGGGTCGGTCCAGCCCCCGACGTCGTCGGTGGCCGATTATCTAACGAAATCGATTCTTTACGCCGAGAGACGCGCTCTCTGACGGGCTCTGAGACTGGTGCAGCGTTCATACTGTCCCAAAAAGAATCCATGTAGTCTTTGCGGTCGTCTTTTTTGAGGGGGGCAGGGGCGGGGTAGTTCACGGGTGTGTAGTATCGCGGATGTCTTGGTAAGGTCATGTCTGCTAGAGGGTCACGCTTTCGGTGTATATTTGATCTTTCCATAACTAGTTCTGGTTCTGGTGGTGGCGATTCTTCGTCCCAAGGCTGAAATTTTGTATTTTGTTTATTTTTTAATGTTGATTTAATTTGTTTTTTTCTTGTTTATACTGATGTAAATCCCTTGATGTCCATGTATGCCGTGGTGATGGTCATCATTCCCCATAACTATAAGAGGAATAAGAATTGTACGGGGTGGGCCGAAAGAAGAGATTTAATTCATTTTATAAAAAATGTCAGTACAGGTCGAACCTCGTTATAACGAATTGCTCGGAGAAGGAAAATTTGTTCGTTAATCTGAAAACCCCGTTATAGCGAGAATATTTTGTTATTGCAAAGGAGTTCGTTATAACGAACCAAAAGAACGGATGGAAGTAAAAAATGTTGAGAACTGTTAAAAATGCTGTTCGAGAAGGATTCCGACAATCTCGAATTTGATGGCAAAATATCGATGATAAAAATCGCGAAAATCGAAATTTTCTGCAGGAAATGTTCGTTATAACGAGAAAAACACATTTTCGGTCCATATTTCTTGTTCTTAATAACGAAATTTCGCTATAATAAAATTCGATACAGCGTTTTTTTTTAGCATGGGACATACGGCGACCGACCAAATTAAATTTATAATTCGTTATAACGAGGTGTGACCTGACATTTTTTACAAAGTGAATTAAATCTCTTTACAAATAAATATCAATTTGATTTGTATAATTTACGTCAAATACGGCTCCGATGCCAGTTATTAGAACCAGACCGTTCGAAGACGCTTCCTTTAGGGAAATCAGTAAGGAATTTTTTTTTTCTAAAATAATTATTTTCTTTTATAATACGTTAACAAAAATGGAAGTCAGCGACAGGATAAGCCACACTATGATCGCAAATAATTGCACAAATACATAGGGCAGAATCAATCTAGAGTTTTCCTATGAAGTGGGAAAAGTAAAAATAACTATTTACAAAAACTATTTACCATACTTTACCTTTAATATTGCTGCAAAAAGGAGGCTGGAAACAATGATGAGTGCAAGTGCTTGTATAAATAAAATTGCAGGGCCGTAAGTAATTACTAGGAGTGTATAATGCAATGATAGATCTTTGCGTATTTACAAACTTTTAGCGTAATATTAATACTCACAAAACTCGTTCTTCGATTCCTCATCTTCGGGTTTATCACCGGCACTCAAAAGTATTATTCCAAAAACGAGGCACGGAAGAACTCGCAGCACCCAAAAGAAAAGCGTTAGGTCTATCGACTTTGCGAGTTTGCGCCCAGAGGCCTTTACAGTTATGTACCGTAAGGCGCAAATCCTCTAGTTGTGCGCGGTTCTCAATAAGAGCGGGTCTCTTAACCGCGGGGAAAATTTGATTTTTGCAGTTACGAGGGGGAATCAAAAACTAATTGAGTAATTTTCACAGCAAAACTGTCATGTATTTGCAAAAATCATTATATACATTTTGAACGGTGAACATCGATCTACTTCTCAACATAGTTACCATTAACATTGATACATTCGTCCCAACGAGACACCAATTTTTCGATGCCCATAGCGTAGAATTCGTTCGGTGTCTTTTGTGTAGTATGGGATGTGCGCGGCCGTGCAGAATGTGGTTCATCGAGGACACTACCTGCTGTGAACTTGGCACACCACACTGTAAATAATCTTGTACCGGTATTTAAGGCACTAGGCAGTGACTAAAAAGTTCAGATGCCTGTATAAGACACATTATGTGTCTAAAAGTCAAAAGTGTCTTATGAAAAGTCACAAAGTGTCTTATTTGATTGTACCCTTATTTAAGTCATTATGCAGTGTCTTATTATAAGACTCTACTAGTGCCTTAACTTCCTGAAATACACCAATAAGTGTCTTAAATGCTTACAATAGACACTTTTGATGTCATCTTAAGAGACACCTTTATTTACAGTGCAGTTGCAGACATTTGTCAATGTCATACACACACACAACTCGCGATGGATTTCAGAAGGTCTTTGTCCCTTTGACCACAGAAACCTGGCCACACTCCGGATCTCCACAGTCGCGAACGTCACCAGCGTACCCGCCATTTTGGAACAGCTGTAGCTTAGAATGCAGAAAGCGTACATGCCTGTTTACCTCGGGGGAAAGTGGAGAATTAGATGCTCTTCAAAATGTATATTTCGATTTTTGCAAATGCATGACAGTTTTTCTGTGAAAAATTTGCTCAATTATTTTTTGATTTTCCCTCGTACATGCGTAGTGCGCGGGTCTCTATTATAATATAGAACCCTGACTAGAGAGTGACTTCTGGGAAATTCGGGACTTTCCCTAAACTGAACTCGACATGGCACCTCGCAAATTCGATATCGCATTTAATCTGCAAGTTTTTGAATTCACGAGAGAAAAATCTGGAGAAGCTGCAGTTAAAAAATTTTGGAATCACATTTGAACGATTCGGGGATACAAACGACAACATTTGGAACTCTAATCTGGCGCAAAATTATAATCAACATTGGGAAAAATGAATCGGACTCCCTAGTTATGAGTAGAGAATTGGAAGATGACTGGATGGAATTTAATTTTTTGTTGTGATCGATTAATAGGCGGGTCTCTAATAAAGCGCGGGGGAAAAGTTAATTCTACAAATAGTATGCGGGTGCACTATTAGAGGATTTACGATATATATAACTAAATAACAACCTTTATGCGCAAACTCTTATCTCTACTTACTATAGTCAAAACAGCCACTATCGGAATTGCTATACCGGGATGACAAGGTCCCCATTTGGTCTGCAATCTGTATTGCCCGAATCGCCTTTTAGGGGAGCCTGAACCGTCTTTCTTGGGAGCCCGTTTAAACTTAGGGAGTTCTAAGCTTAGCCGCCTCTGCTTTACAGGCGGTGCATGACTTCTCTGTGACGGTCTTTGCCTTTTCGGTGGTGTTCTCTTTTTTTTGGGAGAGGTTTTGCCATCCACCGGTGCTGCTGCCAAGGATTTATTTGAAGAGATCGATTTCGTCGACTTTTTTTTCTTGATACTGATCGGTTCGGATTCCGATCCGGAATCGATGTCTGAATAGTCCGGCTCGATCACCGGAGGTGATTTACCCTTTCGAGCCGGTTTTCCTTTTTCTTTTTTTGCCGGTTTTTCTGGAGGTTTTCCTTTGCCTTTCTTTGGTGGTGGTTTGGAGGACTTTTTCCCTGATTTTTCGCTTAAAGTGGGTGACTTGACGATAGCAACTTTTGAATGAGTGGATGTTCTTGATCGCGCGGACATTATAGATGACTTCCGAGCTGGGCGGGCATCTTCCCACTCATCACTGTCACTCTCTTTCGGTTTACCTTTTTTACCTGTAACGAAAAGCGTACGTAAGCTTAGTACAGTGCTCACAAAAATATTATCACGGGAGGATAAAACTAAATTTTTAAATTTCCTAAAATTAAGAAACAGTCTGAAAATGACAAAATAATCCGTTTTAGCTGAGTATTGTTGCTTTGTCAAACCAAAAACAAAAAAAAAATTTACTAAGAAATGTTATGGAATTTCTGCAAAAAAATTCACTCGCGGCTAATTGCTTGATTTTAGGCAAGTCGATACTGCGAAGCCTCTTTTATGTTCGATAAGCTTAAAGACACGATGTCTCGTATCATCTATTGACATTTTTACGACACTTTTAGATCGATTTTTTCCTCAGGCATCCTCGCAAGGGCGGATCCAGAAATTTTTCCAAGGGGAGCGATTCTGGAAACTTTTCCGAAAGTGGCGGGGTTTCTACGACAATTTGTGAGGATTCGGACGGTACGGGTGGATGTTTAG
>JAQFZO010001368.1:0-16162 GCA_034695885.1 Geophilus flavus
TTCATTTATTTATTTAATTAATTATTTATTTATTTAATTATTATTATTTTTTTAAAATCAAGGATTAGAAGATACTCGTCCTCACATGTTGCTGGGAGTAATCATTCGCCACAAAGGAGCACACAGGAAGAGTAAACACGGAACGGAATCTTCTGATAAACAAAAGTATACCATTTTATTTGCAGGCTTTTAAAAATTTATAAATTAAATATTGTCTTTCTAAAATTTAGGCCCATCACTGTAGATTTAGAAGGTTCGTTTACTCCGCCTTTAGACAAAATGCCCAAAAGTGGGAAAACAGTTACGTTTAGCTCGAGCACTACCTATACCCTTAGTAAAGATGAACGATCCTTCACACCTCCGTTGGAAGACTTGCCAACACGTAAAAGGAGTCTTTCAACCGGTTTTTCAACGACTACCGATCGTTCTTACACTCCGCCACTGGAGAAAATGGCCAAAACGTCTTCGGGAGACAGTCCTTATGATCCCCTGAACGAGGACGACGACGACGACGACGATGGTAACAAACCTTACGACCCCGAGGACGAAGATAAAAAAATGAGAGAAAAAGCATCGACCGAGTCATCTTCCAATTTGAACCTGCCCCCACTATTGTCTGGTGCCGTTTCGTCACAAAGCGTCAGCGAACTGATCGATCAGATATCAAAGAGCTCGAATCCTGCTGTGGTGACCACAACTGTGTTGGCATCCATTGCCTCAGCGACGGATTTGGAGCAACAACGAAGACTGTTGATCGAACTGACGCAGAAAGTGGAAGAACAGAAAAAACAACTGGAAATGCAGAAACAACGAGTAGCTCTCTCGATCGGCAGCAAAACTACGGCACCGGCCACGACCACATCCTCCACGACAACGACGACGGCCGTTGCCAACATGGTAACGTCCAGCATCAGCATGGCTTCCACGTCGGGCTTCAGCTCTTTCATCGGATCCAATTCGTCCACAACGATTCCCGGACTCGACGACGACGACGAAGAATTGGAGGCTTACTCGCCTTCCTACACTCCACCATACGAAAGCAGTGGACCAACGAAACCGGAGATGCAAATCCAACCCGAGCAATTAGCAACGAGCGGGATTTCATTGCCACCGAACTTGCAGGAAATTCTCGAAACGATTAAAAAGCAAGGAACGATGGACACGAATTCCTCGGACAACAGCAGCGACGGGACTAAAGGATCCGCAACCAAGAGCATGAACATGTTGGAGGATCCCATCGTGAAGAACTTCGCAAACGTGGAACCAGAGGAGGAAGAAGAAGAGGACGAAGACGAAGACGACAGCGACGGAACCCAACCATCACAAGCAGCGATGCTGTTGGACGAGCCGAAAAATTTGGACTTGATCTCGACCGTAAAGTCCGAAACGGTAAAACAACAGGATCCTCGAATCAAAGTACAACAGAAAGATCCCAGAAGAAAGGGCGGCGCATTAAGCAGCATGTCGGCGAGCGAGCTATGGGAGAAAGCGCGTCAACAGTTGGAAGAAGAACAACAACAGGTGGAGCATATCGTCGACGAAACGGCTCCCGTCACCACATCATCGAGTGCCATACCCACAATAATATCTCATTCTCATTCCTACACCGCCGCTCCACCTCCTGCGACTTTCCCACCTCAAAAGCCGAAATCCTATCTCGAGCCGCTGCCCCCTGGTGTGGAAGAAGGGGAAATGGACCCAAACAGTGCAAACGACACACCACCGCCAGATGTAACCCCGTTTATGTCACCGTTTTCCGGACCCCCGCCCCCAACATCCGGGCCTCAGGGACCGCCCGGACCACCGGGAATGGGTCCAGGTCCTCCAGGTCCTCCGGGGATGTTCGGGCCTCCACCGCCGTTTGGGCCACCACCACCCAGATTCGGACCTCCGGGCCGATTCCCGGGACCGGGACCGGGACCGGGGTTCATCAGACCCGGATTCCCGAATTTCAGGGGCCCGCCACCGCCCTTCGGCGAGAGGCCGAATTTCGTTCCCAGAGGAAGAGGTCGAGGTTGGTTCCCGCGCGGCCGATGGCAACACGGGAATCGCGGCGGCGAGGGAAGGAACGCGGCAGCGAACAACGAAAACCGGGATCTGGACGAGCGGCCACAGCGGGATCGTGACGACAGGGATTCACGTGAACGATACAGAGATAGGGATCGGGACGAAAGATCGTCGAGGGACCGGGACGACAGGTATCGCGAACGTGACCGAGATCGGGACCGAGATCGGGACCGCGATCGTGATCGTGACCGTGATCGTGACCGTGATCGTGACCGCGACAGAGACGACCGAAGGCGAGATAAAGATTATAGAAGTCGAGATAGAGGCAGAGATCGTGATCGAGACAGGGATCGTGACAGGGATAGGTCACGTGACAGATCTAGGGATAGGGACAGGGATCGGGATCGTGATCGTGATCATAAAGATAGAAGCAGTCGATATAAAGATAAAGAGTGAAAAATCGTACTTTTTCGTTTTTTTTTCTTGTTTTGTTTTTGTTTTTTAATTATCCTCAGCCATATGATATCCATTTTGCACAGAGTAAGTAAGAAAAGGAGAAGCAAAATGCATTTTCCTTTTTTTTCCTCTTTTTTAAATTTTTTTTTTATATATATAGTAGTTTATCATTGAATTAAGTGATTTTGCAGGTTGAGTGAAAGTTGATTGATGGAAAATAAATTTACTTGGTTAAGAGACAATTGAAAAGACTCATCATTGTCATCAATGAAAATGAACTTTTTTCCATATTAATTTTTAAACGAGAAGAAGAAAAAAAGTTTTCTCAAACTGTTCATGTGCGTTCTTACGTTACGGTAGAGTTGCTTTTTCAAAAAATTGCAACGTGGGGTTTTTAAATGGGGATGTGAAACACGAAAAGCAAATGTTTTGTAACATCGTAGCTGATTACATAAGATTAGTAATGTTAGGTGTGCTTTACCCTTTTTTTCGTGCAAATTCGTTTGACATTGGTAGAAAATAAAATAAAAAAAAAGTTTCAGAAATTGTGATGTGGGGAAAATACAATATTATGGCCATGTAAACTCGACAGTTTAATTTTCTTTTTTTCTACAGTATGTATATGTTATATCAATGTGCATTAAATGTGTAACCAATCTCCCATCAGATTTTAGATTTTGCAAGTCAATTCGTGTTATTTTAAGAGTTTCTTTATAATTTTGAAATGTAAAGTTTTTTTGTCACTTCATATTTTTACAAAAATATTTTTTTTTTCATCCTAATTGTAATTGGTTATCAATTTTTATGTTTTTTTTTAATTTGGCAAAAAAAAAACAACTGCAATGATTAAAAATGATTTTAAAAGAAGTTTATCTATTTAGTTTCGTTGTAACTCCATTTTGCATGAGAAATGGATATGAATCTTTATTTTTAGTTTTTTCCTGTTACCAAACTAAAGGATATTTGCGCATTAAAATCCGATTTATTGTATAAAATTTAGCGATATAATTGGATAATATCAAATGTTTGACGTCAATTCACCTGTGCATCGATAGGAATTTATAATTGCATTTATTAAAAAGAAAAAGTCTCGACACGTTTTATTTTATCATCGAATCAACCAATGAGCCAAGCCTCTTTAAACTATTCGAGGAATTTTTTTTTCTGTCTGAGTATCTTTAGTATTTATTCAATGCGAATAATAAAATCATATCGGTTCAAAATTTTACCTCGTGGCGGGGATTAATGAAATTCGTACTGGAAATTAAATTTTCATTAGGATAATTGTTTATTTTAAAAACAAAACGTAATTGAATTTTTTTTTATTCTGTTTACCTAACTGTGCTTGTAGTGTAGGTCAACAACATTCACCAGTTAATTGAAATGGGAATTTTTTTTTTAAATAAAAAAAATTTTATTTTATCCTATTATCACAATGAGAATGCAGCAATAGTGAAGTCACTTTTATCTTCATTGTATGATTCAGATATGATATCCAAAAAAATTCTAAAATACGGTATCAGAATTTCCAGAATTTGTCATTCCAGAAGTGCAGCAGGAAGAGAATTTTTATACTTTCAAAGCACAAATTAAAAGGAAGAAAAAAAAAATTTTCCGGAATGGAGTAAGTGTTTGATAAAGTGATACTGTTAGTACAGTACGTAAAATCTTTTCCTCAATTATATTACAATATTATCTACTACTTGATTCGTCACTGAAAATTTGGAATGCGATACTAATTAAATGAATCATTGACGTACTAGGACCATGTGCTTTCTGTCTTGACAAATTCTCTGATGTGAGTCTCAAACGGTATTTTAATTTGGCATCAGTGCAGCATCACTTGGCGTCAAGGCGGTAGTGGTTACGATACATGGCTGAGATAATCACAATTGTAAACAGGTAAGGAAAACTTTGTATATTTAATATGTAAATTTTAACTGATAACATTTCTACAACTCGGGAATTTTATTGGAATATTTTATGACTTTTCTTTGGCTCGGTGCATGTTATGAAATTTAAAATGTTTGTGAGGAACAAAACAAAACAGAATTGAATGCCAACATTTTAGCCAAAATAACTTAAGTGTGCTGAACTGAGTTTCAGATAGATAGTAAAGTGTTGTGTTGCAATTAATGGCATTTTGGTTTTGTTTTTGTTTACGTATTGAATTTTTGTGTCAAGACTCAAGTTATACCACGGGAGCTGAGAAGCTTAAAAGGGGATTTCCTTTTATCAAGGTTCTTTTTTATGTCAATTGATTATACACCAGTTCTACCATAACTAATAAACCGTGTTGTATGTTACCAATTTCCGCATCTAGCCATTAAAATTGACTGATCCTCAGTAAAATGTCACAACTTTATATATATTTCTCAACAGGGAAAAATGAATATTTTATTTTTCTGATGTTTTCATTTTGTTGTTTTGTTGTCTTTCTATTTTCTACCATTGCGTCGTATTAAAAGTAATATGAAAAGATTATTGCATGTGGAAATAACTTTCAAAGGTCAATAGTGGGCAGAGCCAAGCAAGTCTTTGCATATCGCAAACCTCTATATATTTATAGCTGAAATTATTTAATAACTTTATTTCTAAAGTTGTCATATGTTTTTCCTTGATGTTTCACTGTCAATACTTTTTTTTTTAAATTTAAAAAAAAAACATGTAATTATTATTATTATTTTTTATAATTATCATGCAAAGATGCATCATCTGATTTTCCAATTTCATTGCCACGGCGCACGGGGTTAATTTAGAGTGCCTCAATTAGAATTCAACTACACAAAATGTCTCATTGAGTGACCTTGTTGGCTGAAATTTTGGCTGGGTATCGCAATGGGCTAAACGCCAACATAGACACGGGGCAATTTTAATCATGTGGCGACATGACGTCACCTAATTGCTTTCCTCGTGTCGTGTGACTGTGACTGAATTAAAGTGGTTGACATTGTAAAAAAATTAAGGGTCTACCTGCCTATTGCTTAGGCCGGGAGTCTTTTTGTTGCAGTAAGGTCAAGTTTGTTTGGTCTAGTGCGTGTCTGCAGGAAAGACCCCCATCCTACATACGGGACATTTGGACTAGGTGCGCACGTCGATAAATTTTTTTTAAGGATATAATTTATTTATTATGATTATGGTAACGCTTATTACGAATCGATCATGCCAGGCCACTAAAATTATTCACACATCAACTTCATTTCCAGTGATTAGGTTGGCCTTTTGGCCACATTTCATGGGAATTATAATTTTAAAATTGTGTTTATGTGAGTTTTCCCGGATGTGACATTTTATATAAGAATTTTTTTATTTTTTTTTTGTTGAAAAATGTGAGGGGGATGGAAGTGAAGTGAAGTAGGTGCTCGAAAATCGAAATAAAGTAAACGTAGGTGTTAGAAGAAATAACAGTTGAGAGAAAAAAGTAAACTTTGGATTTGGAGACACCTACATACACAAAATGACATTAAATGGAGTTCGTGGTAGTGCGTACTGTGTGGGTTGGGTTCTTTTCAGTCGATAAAAATTACCCACTGATTGCACAAGTTGAGCAATACACGTGTATTGATTGCAATGACAAAATGGATATTTTTTTCCAAGCTTTGAAAATTAAAACATGTTTTTATGACGTTTCAATAAAACGAGATTTACGTCAACTCTTTATTATTTATTGAATGCAAGAGATCACTGCACGAAAACAATTAGCTCACGTGCGATTCATTTTGAATGGGGAGGATTTCCCCACAGCGCGCCTCGCGCCATTAGCTTAAAACCCGTCCGACTCCTCTGTGCTGGACGGAGCAACACTGCGCTTGCGCTTTGACCTATAATAAAGTTATCACTCGAGAGCAGCACAATCTCTAGCTCAGCCTTGCTCATCAAATGACGTAGAATGACGTGTTTTGTGTGGCGCCGGCGCCGGCGGTAGCCATCTTCCGAGTACACTAGTTTTACAGCTGCTTGCTGAAGGTGTACCAATTCAGTCTGGCTCAAGTTTGTGAATTGCGTCTACGCATTCACCTGCTTTATTCAATGTGCAGCGACATAGTGGTAAGTGTACAGCTGCGAGTTTTTATTTGAGATTAAAAAGTGTGCAAAATCCCTTGAATTTGGCGAGAAAATTTGAAAGGAGAACCTTTTGACAGCACACTCAAAGCCGATTCGGAATTTAAGCCTAACACGTATGCCCACATCTCGTACGACTCGTTCTTAGAAATGTTTCGGTTTATTTTTGTTTTCGTTTTATTTTTGTGAGATCTTTAAATCACTGTAATAAGCAGTCGTGGGTTGATGAGGGTTTTGGCAGCGATGTTTTCATATTTTTCATTTAATTTTAACGTGAAAAATTTTCTCTTCTTGGAAGTTGATTATCACAATGTACAACGGTAAATGGCGATTTCTTAGGAACAAATTTTTCCGTTTTTCATGGCATGTAAAAATTCATGACTCAACTTTCACCTTGAAGATATGATAGATGAGTCATTTAACCCTTTTAAACCAAACATTTCTAAAAACAAAAAAAAATTAAATTTTTAATTTTAAAATAAATATAATTTAAAAAAAAAAACGAAACCGAGTGAATTTAAACTGGGAATTTTTAAATGGATAAACGACGACATCCAGGAAGTAGATTTTTTTCTCCTTTTTTTAAAGGTGGTCTATCTCTTGTAGCTCGTTTTTTCAGTGTGGAAAAGGGCAGTAAATTACTTTGTCATTGAAATGAAAATGTTTAAACCAGACAGGAAACGATTAAAAGATGAGAAATGACGTCAAACACGAGTATTTGATAATTTAAACTGAATTAGCCAAGGTTATTATATTAACTATTATTAAATAAGGTGAATTAAGTTCAATAGTTGAACGGGTTTTATGGCATGACCCTTTCCCCCTACTCCATTATTATTGTTATGATTTCTTTTTTAAGCTTTGGAAAATTGTAACTGGTTGAGACATACCCATAGTGATAAGAGCAGGATACATGATTCAGAGGTTTTATTTCAAGTCTGAAATAAAACTCGACCACTGCTTAAGAAAGTTATATATTTTTTTTTCTCTTATTTTTATTTCTATTTTATTTTTTTTGGGCTGGCAGATTAAAATTTTTATTATTTTTTTATTTTTTATTTTTTTTTAATTTCACAGATGCCACTTCCAAATTGCAATGATCCATAAACTGATGTAGAATGCACTGTCTTTAAAAGGGTCCATACACACAACCCATCCTTGCAAATGAGTCCAAAAGTAAGAAGCCTGAAGACATTAATTATAAATTAAAAAAAAAAAAAAAAATTACTGAAAAAAAATGTTTAATTAGTAGTTTTAATCATAGTCAGATGTGACCTTGAGATGAGAAAATATGAAAAAAATTGTTTTTTTTTTCATATTTTTGATAAAATGGTTAATTTAGTGAAAAATAGAAGAAAAAAAATTATTCTGCGTAAATCTCTAGTGAAAAATAAATGTCAGTTTTTCTTTTAGTTAATTTTAGGTTGTGTTTGGGATCCCTGGAATGATTTCAAGCATGATTTTGATATCCTTGGTATTATATAACTCGCTGGCCTTATTAAAAAAAAATTTTTTTTGTTTTTATAAAGATGATAAACATTAATTTGTAAGATTGCGAGTGTTTTGCAAATGAGATGAATGAATTTGGTTACGTAAATTTTTTTTTTATCACCACTGAATGTAGAGTATAATTCATTTCCCGGTTAATATTAAAAAGGAAGTGGAAATTTTGAAGGCTGAAGATGAGGTTTGGTTTTAGTAAGAGTGAATAAGTTGGAAAGTTTTTAATCTATATTTTTAAAATCGAATGGTGTGCACCTGTTGCAATATGATTTACACAAAGGGAAATGTCTCATTCGAGTCTGCTGTTTTTAAAATGGGATCGAAGGGAGATGAGTTGGATGATTATTACAGTCAGTAGTTTTTTAAAAATAATTAAAATGAGTTTAAGGTGAAAAATGTTTTGAATTTTTTGTTATTTAATAATTTGTTTTTTTTTTCTTGTTTACTTTCAGTTTTCTGGAGAATTCGGTCACACATTTATGGAGTTTTTGAAGGGGAGCGGCGATTACTGCCAGGCACAACACAAATAAGCTATTTGCAGTGTCTAGAAACGTGTGGTCATCATCAGAAATTCGAATATTTGCACGCCATTTTTTAAACCTTATTATCCCATTGCACTGGCGTTGTTTGGCTGCCACGACATAAAACCCTTTGTATTTTATATCAAGGGTCTCGATAAACTGAGTGTTTGTGAATGGGTTAAATTTACTGAAAAGGTGTTTCAAGTTTTTCTTATCAAGTGACTGCAGAATTCTGCCGCGCTGATTTTTTTTTTGTTTTTTCTCTTTCCCCCCTCTACTTTTTTTTTTGTTTTTTTATAAAAAAAAAAGAAGATTTGTGCAAGTTTTTCAATACTGCAGAATCGGCAGTGAACGGCTGCTCGTCTGTTTTGTAACTTATTTTTCTTACTGAATTTGCATTGAGATCAATTAGGAGAAATATTTTTTTCGTCTTTTTGATTTTTTGTGAATCAAGAATTAGTCTCTTCACGTCGAAAGTTTGAAAAAAAGGAAAAAAAATTAGGAATTCTTTCTTTGTGTACAAAAAGTGAGGAAAAAAGCTGTGTTCATTACTGTTGGGAGCAGCAAGCAATGTCCAGTAGCAACATGCGGCACAAGTTGGTACGACCTGCTCCTTCGGAGATTGAATATAAAAACATGAGATTTCTCATCATGGATCGACCTACGGATTCAACCATGCCTTTATTCATCGAGGTGATCATTTCTTTTTATTTATTTATTTATATTTAAGATGTATCTATTAATACTTGAGCAAAAATTATTTGTAAACACCATTAAGTGGTTTTACTCGTTTGACGAGTGATTTTTATTTTTCTTGTAAATATCTTTATGGTTAACTGATTGTTGTTTATAAGGCGGTGTTTAACGAAATCTGTTTTCTTAGTAACCGTGTGGGTGTCGGTAGGCATTTGCTAGAATATTGTGAATGGGGAAATGAGTAGTGGTGTTTACGATGTTTGACTTTCCTTATTTGCAAATGGAAGTTGTCAGCATTGTGAATGATTGAAAAGGATATTTATTGCACAGTTGCATAATTGTGTTTAATTTAGACTATTTCAGGCTCTAAAAGTTTACGAATTCTTTCAGATGAAATGTCAAAAGTTAATTATTGATGTCAATCAATTTCCTACACATTGATTTCTGACAAACTTATTATTTTAAGTCAAATGTGATCAATTTTCATTCTGGTTGATGTTTTCAACAGTACAATAGTTAAAAAATTTCCTAAGGGAAAAAAAAAATCAAGATAACTTGTTTGTTTTAATTTCGAGGTTGTCAGATTAATTAAAGAATTTGATTGAGAAGTGTTAATCCATAAATTAAATTAGTTCTAACTACTACACGGATGAGTGGTAAATAGGTAACAATTTTCATGATACCATGCAAGTTTATTACAGCTGATTACATCATACAGCCGGTACATGTACACAAATCTCCAGTGTCATATTTTTATCTTTGATTTTTTTTTTTTTTAATCTCTTGTTCACATTAATATTTATTCTGAATTTTCTCTGTATCAGGACATACCCAATGTAGAATGAGGTAATTTTTAGAGGTTGAGTAATGTGAATTTAAATGTTTGATGCATTTATAATTGCATTAATCAAATGTGTAAGAGAAAATTATAATTTGATTGCCTTTTTTCTTGAGTGATTGTGGCCTTGAATTTTATCATTTACCAATAGCTAATAAGAGTCTAATCTTGCTCTCAGTTGTTAGGGTTTAACTTTATCTTTTTTTAGCATCGAGATTAATCTCGAGCTGAATTTTAATATTTTTTCTTGTTTACATTTTTTAGGAATTGAAAAAAAGGAATGCATCGGATGTCGTCAGGGTATGCGAACCCACCTATAAAATAGATATGCTGCAGAAAGAAGGCATCAGAGTGTTGGTAAAAACAAAAATAAAACCTGTCGAAATACTACTTATTGCACATTTTTCAAAACATTGAAATCGATAGATACCGTAATTTGCTAAATCGGAAATTAGATAAACTGAAATGGGTTGATAAAGGTTAACCCGAGATAGTACGTAGTCTTTAAAAGATTGAAGTTTAAAAATACCGAATTTCTTCGAACAGTGCGTGCAGGTTCGATTAAAGCGCATGATATTTTTGATCATTTGAAAATTGAAAGTTGTTAAAAAAAAATAAACTTAAAATTAATGTTTTAGTAAAAAGGCTTAAGAAGCTTGTGGGCGTTTTAAGCCTAGTACTCACCTACTGTTTTTCACTTGAAAACTGCATAATGAGTGAAAAAGCATTTATCTCAGCTGTAAGCAGCTAAGATTTTTATTTTAGAAAATCTCAAGATTGAAAAAACACTAGCTGCATTCAAATATTAAAACAAATTTTAGTTTTTGAATTTTTGACGTCACTTATTTTCATAATTTATTTTTGAGCGAATAAGTGACATCTAAAACACACGTAAAACACAATTTTATTTTAATATTTAAATGCAGCTAACGTATTCATTTGCATCCTGCATGAAATCACACTTTCCGTGGGCTGAAAAATTTCATTTCACTCAGAGGTGTACACTAGGGTTAAATGTATGTTTTAAACAAATGGTGAGCATTAACAAAATCGAAGTATTTTAGATGCGAGTCACACTCGAGGGCGAGTACTTTTCGAAGAAATTTGGTATAGCAGTTTTTGTGTTGTGCAAATAAAGTTCCGTTGATTCCTAGTTATTAGTGTCATAAGATTTCAACGTTGTAATTTTGCTTTTCTCTAATTGGAACGTAGGACTGGCCTTTTGATGATGGGTTCCCTCCGCCTAATCAAATTGTAGATGATTGGTTTGAATTACTAAAAACGAGGTTCAGGGATGATCCCAATTGTTGTGTAGCAGTGCATTGCGTGGCTGGTCTAGGACGGTAAGTGGTAAAACAAAAAAAATAATTAAAGGAAAGGTTCATAATTTTCAGTTTTCGTGTAGTAATTAAAAATCGGTGAAGTTTGCGTAAAAACGTAAAATTCATTTCCTAAAAATTCGCAATTTCCTTTTAATTCCAGGAAAGTGTTGAACCCTTTCCTCGAGCTGAAATCTGGGATAATAAAATGCGAAATTAACATTTTGTTCACTTTTTTAGGGCACCAGTGTTAGTAGCTTTGGCTTTAATCGAGTTAGGAATGAAATATGAAGATGCTGTTGAATTAATCAGACAGTAAGCAAAGCAAGTGAAATATAAATCGTATGTTTTTTTATTCATCGGGTTTTCTTTGTAGAAAACGTCGTGGGGCGATTAACGCAAAGCAGCTTTGTTTTTTGGAGAAGTACCGTCCCAAATCTCGCCTTAAAATTAAGAACGGTCATAAGCAGTGCATCATACAGTAAACGCCTGTACTTCCTACAGTTTCCTTGGCCCTACGTAAATGAAGTGTTGAATTTATTGGAAATGAGCATGGCACCGTAAAAGAAAGAAAAAATGTGTACGAGTTTTTGTGTTTATTTTTAAAAAAACGAAAAAATTACAAAAAAAATTAATAACGAAGAAAAACAAATGTCTGGGAGTTGGTTTCTCTGTTCTGAAAGTTTGAAAATTTTTTTTTTCTAACAGTAAATAATAAAGCTAACTTATCAAATGGACAATTTGGGCATTTGTCTTTGATGCTCATAAATTGCATAAATATATTTCTCTAGTTTTTGTTTCGTTTTAATAATTAAATAAAAGTATTAATTTGAAGTAAAAAAAAATAGATAAAAATGCCGAACTCTTGAAAGTGTGAATGGCATATATTCACGCCCAAAATAAACTACATATCGGGAGCAAAAAACCTAAATTCAAACTGCCAGGATTGATTAAAGAAAAATCATCTCAAAACAGGCTGGCCATGTTTTTTTATATGTTAGCATTTCAGCACTACTACCTGCAAAGTTTTATTTATTAATACAGAAATTTTATAAGTGTAGATATTAAAAAAAAATTCTTTGAAAATGTTTAAATTGAATAATGATTTTTCTTTTCTTTTCTAAATAAATTGGAAATTTCGCATTTTATTATTTTCTGTGCTTGCTTATGATAGTGGGCTTTTGTGGTAAGTAAAAGCTTTGGTTGGTAGTTGCTAATATACTGTGAAAAAGAAAAAAAATTCTCTGCTAAGAGACTCATAAGATTAGACGTAGAAATTAGCTAGTGATTGTAGCGATTGGTAAAATTGTTAACGTGCAAAACTTTTTTTCATCGTAAAACCAATGTTGTTACATGGTCTGGGGGGAGTTAATAGTAAATAACGTATTTAAAACAAAAAAAATAAATGATTAGGCAACAATTTTGTTAATTACGGAGGTAGGAATACCAGATTTGCATTTACATTTTTCAGTGCCGGCTTAATCGTTTGACAAGCAGTTTCGTGTATAATACTGTGCTGCTTTTTTATGTGAGCAATTGAATTTTATTTTTTATTTTGGTAAAAAAAAAAAACGATAAATTTGAATTTCTTTTTAAAAGACAATAGAATTTGGAAAAATAAATTGTAGATTTTAAATTTTTAAAGAAAAAAAAACGCATGTAGTGACTCGGTGGTATTCTACGCATTTAAGAAGCTTTTCTTAATTTTTTGTACTGTGCCGCAACAACTGTCTTCCTGCATCTTGAACAGTGAAATACAAAAAAAAGTGTAAAATGAACAGTTGAAATTTTTTTTGTTGTTTGCTGTTTACCAAATGAGTAATTTCTTATCTTCATTTTTATTAGTTAGTTTTTCTCAAAAGTGTTTTTATTTTCTTGTTTTTAGTTTAGAGAGAATTTAAATCAGATCATTTTTTACTACTACTGACATAAAGAGAAATTGTATGAATAATTAATAATCACATTACCTCCCTGTAATGAAATTTCATACGTAAATAGCTGGTTGTAAATTAATGGTTGTTTAATGTTTTTTAATGGAGATTTTTTTTTCTCCTCTGATTTTGGTATAAAAGAAAAAAATACAAAAAAATAACATGAACGTTTGCAAATTTTTTTTATGTTTCATAAACTTAAACGTTTAAAGCATATTTGATTAGAATTGATTTTTAAAAAAAAAATGGTCTGCTGGATGTTGTAAGGGGTTTTGACGTTTCTTGATTTGTAAAGTATAATTAGGGAACGTTAATATTGTGCATTGTAAAAAAAAAAATCATTAAAAGACCTAGCTTTAAAATTTAAACATTTAGGGGGGAAAACGTCTTTCTGAACAAAACCAATTTTATAGTTGGGATTGTATTGCGATTTGTGCGTGGCTGTAAATTTTTGAATAAACTGCTACACTTTGTTTGATAACTTTCAACATTTGATTAAACCATAAAAATAGATTCCAAATTATGTATTGTAAATACAGAATACATTATGTCACAAATTTTTAGAGTAAATATTTGATTCAATGCCATAAAGGTTCAAATCTGATTACGATTGCTTGTCGGGGTGGCAGACGAATCTTAGTTAAGTCCATTACTATTAAAGAAGGATTTAAAATTGTTGGCCACAACTTGTCACTCATCAACTCGACAGAACCGTAAGATGGGAAACGAAATTTTGTTGTTTTTCTTGATGCGAGATTAACTGTTACGGTTTCATTTCCAAAATTGATTACAATCGCGAAACCGGGAAATGATTTCTGCGTTCTGGTGAAAGAAAATATGTTTTCGTCAACCAATGGAAAGTCGATCGATCCATTGATAATCGATTGCTGTTTTTTAAGAGCTACTAGTTTTCGATATGTATTCAAATGAGAACGACGTTCAGATTTTTGTTTCTAAATTAGAAATACATAATTTTAAGATTAGGATGTTCAGTCTACATCATTGCTGGAATATTACCAAAACATTCACGTATTTGTAATTCTCGTTGACTGGCAGCCATGACGTATTTCCACGAGTAAATCCAGCAAAGGGAGAGTCGTCCCATTGCATCGGGGTTCTTTCGGGGTCGCGATTCCATTTTGTATATTCCTCCTGCGGGAGAGAGATAAAATTAATTCAAATTTTGGACTCGATTACAAAGTTAATTAATTTAAACTTACAGGGCCAAACCATTTCCCATAAGGATCTTGGATTTCATCCCAAGCAATAAACTTGTCAACCATTCCGATTTCCTCACCGTAATATGTGACAGGGGTTCCCCTGAGTAATAAATTAATCACGTTAAATGCGTCGATCAAATCAACGTGAGTACGATTGGCAATGCGGTTTTGATCGTGATTGCCGATCTATGGGAGGAAATAAGTGTTCGATGAATTATGCATTACAAATTAAGCACTTGTCAACTGTGATGTTATATTACCACCCAGTTTGACCATCTGGAATCGGGAATATGTTGTAGCCAATTCCAAACAGTGTTGTACATATCTTCTCCAGACACCATTCCTCGAATGTGCCAAATTATTTCAAAATTGAATGGCATGTCGGCTAATGGATGGGTGTCGTTTCCAAAATAAGGAAGAGAAAGTGTAGCGTTCATAGCAGTTTCCAGCACCATTAATCTGTTGAAAAATGATTTAGTTCGAAAAGTCCGTTGAATTTATCGAGTTAAATCAATCAAAAACCTATGGTCGCCATCACGGTCTTCGTATTCTTGGAAAATTTGTTTCCATTCAGCAAGAAGATCTAAAATTTCAGGCAAATTGTGCGTGTATAGATGATCGTAATAGTAATATTCTCCCTGGTGAAGATGATTTCAAATAGTAAATTGCTTGTATTTGGTATAATTAAGTTATATGCAATGGGTGGTATGAATAAAAAGGAGCAAATGCTCGAAATGTAAGATTAAAAATTTTAAGCAAATGGTTTTGCTCTATTAAAAATTAGAATTTGCTACTATTTGCTTCTGTTTTGAGGATTTATTTGCTTAAAATTGAAGTAAATATCGTACTTACAAGTTTATTGCTTCAATTTTTTGAAGTTACTAATTTTGTAGCTCCAAAAATTTGAAGCATTTGCTACAAAATTGTAGCTTAAATTACTTTTTTCATAAGCATTTCCTTCAATTTTAAGCAAATGCTGTCAATGAAGAAGCAAACCTTTGCTGTAGTAGCAAATTCTAATTCTAATTTCGGAGCATTTGCTCCTTTTTATTCATATCACCAAATATTTTGAATTTTGTACACGTACTGGTTTTGATGTTGACCCTGGTAATGGAGGCTCGTCTCGTAGGAGCGTGTCTTCAAACATATGCGTAATTGCATCGATTCTTAATCCATCTATTCCTTTATCAAACCAGAACCTTATAATTTTCTATGGAATTGAAGAAAATAGTAGTATTTAGTACCGTATTATGTTGTTGGATGTTTTATTTACTTTCATTTCTTCTCTAACATGGGGATTTCTAAAATTCAGGTCAGGTTGCTCTTTGAGAAATTGATGATAGAAGAACTGTTTCCTGATTGGCGACCACTCCCAAGCAGAGCCTCCAAACATACTTTGCTAAGTAATTGTATTTATAAAATGAAAAGAAAAGTAGATTCGATAATTTGATGTTTACCCAGTTGTTTGGTGGCACGGATGAACCATTTAGTGTCTTGTTTCCATCGACCCAAACGTAGTAGTCGGTGTATGGTTTTTCTCTGCGTTCACTCTTCTTAAACCATTCGTGTTCGTTACTCGAGTGGTTTGGAACAAAATCCAAAATAACTT
>JAQFZO010001369.1:0-16159 GCA_034695885.1 Geophilus flavus
TTGAACACACTTTATTTCTAGTTGTTTTATGAATTTTTAATTTTACTTTAGCTTTCTGTGAATTTCATTTTCTAGTTAAGTTTTGTACATTTTCATTTAGTTTAGTTTTCTGTGCATTTTCACTTTCTTGTTCAGTTTTGTGAATTTTTATTTAGTTTAGTTTTCTGTGCATTTTCACTTTCTAGTTCAGTTTTGTGAGTTTTCATTTTTCACTGTTTTATGCACATTGTTTTATTTATGTTTTGCAGTTAATTTTTTTTATTTACAAGAAAATAATGTTCTAAGTTTGCTTTTGAAGAGAGTTGTGGTTGGCGTGTCCTACTTTGTAGTGGGGAAGTGAAGTGCTTTGGGAGATGGGATTGTTTACATTTTTCAGCACTTTTCAACTGCAAATTGTAGCTAAACTATGATAGATATGGAAAAATAACTGAGGCAACAAGATTTATTTTTTGATGCTGAACATGATTGTAATTGGATTTTTTGTGATTAGAGAATTAGAAAAAAAGTTAGCTTCCGTATCTTTTGACAGGAGCATTGTTGCAATATGAAACCAATACCAAAATGTTGAGCACGTCACAGTGATCATTTCATCCAATAGAGTCGAAGTTGTAGGACCAAGTTAAAACAGACTTTTTCACCCTGTATAGGGTGCAAAATTATTGACCCAGTTTCAAAAACCAATTTTAAAAAAACTATTGGTTATACAGTGCTGATTTTTTTTAAAAATACTCGCCAACTCAAAAAGTTTTTTCCAAAAAAATTGGACACTGATAGCTATCATAGAAAAAAAGTTATTAGGTACATAAAAACTACAAGTAAACACTGCCTATAGACCTATCATTCAATTTCAACATGATTTCCAGCTCGTTGTAAACACAAATCATAAAGATATTCAATTTCATTCCATACAAGAATTTGTAATGCCTCAATTGCAGGATAATGGAATAAACCACATAATTGATGTGAAACATCCTTAGTGGCGGTAGGGTGAATTTTTACAAACTGGAAATGTATTGTTAGGGTATTGTTATTTCATTTTAAGACGGAAGTGATGTCATTAACAATGACGCCGGTTTCTGTATGAAGACACTAGGTGGTACCAAATCGAAACAAGGGGAAAACGAAGATTTTATGATTGCGAGATTTCTGATTTCCTGCTTGTTGTTGCATGAAGACACTAGGCGGTACAAAACCGAACACTAGAACAAAACACAAAAACAAAAACACAAACAAACAACTAGGCGGTACAAGATACAAGACAACGAACATCAAACATCGAGCAGCGAACAACAAACCTCGAACCTCAAACATCGAACGTCGAACATCGAACATCGAACTTCAAACATCGAACACCAAACCACGAACATCGAACCTTGAACCACAAACCTCGAACCTCGAACACCGAACGTGGAATAACAGTGGTTAGTAGCTTGTGGCCAGTGGACAGTGGACAGTGGCCAGTAGACAGTGACCAGCGGACGGGGGACGTGGACGGTTGTTTGTGGCGAAGCCACCGTCCATCGTCCAGTGGCCACCGGCCACCGTCCACGTCCCCCTGCCATTTGTCACATGACACTGGCCACTGTCTACAACAGCCCTTGCCCATCCCCGCCACAACTACACAACTACAAAGATCGAACACCAAACCTCGAACATCGAACCTCGAACCACAAACCTCGAACACCGAACAACAGTGATTAGTAGCTTGTGGTTACTGTCCACAAGAATCCTTGCCAATCCCCGCCACAACTACAACGTCAACAAACAAACATCAATAACCGGTCAAGGTGACGTGGTCCGATTTCATAACAACACAACACCACAACAATCAAAACGACCAAAAAAAAATGCCAAAAAAACAAACAAAAGGAGCACCACAACCGCACGAACAAACGACCACACGAACAAACAACCGTTGTCAAGTGCATGAAAAAACAAACATACACCATAACAAAATCATAAACAAAAGGTTCAAATAAATAACACAAACAGCACTACAATCGTCAATCACAAACATCAATAAAAACAAACAAACGCAATGACACCCATCAAAATACTTGTTTTTGCATAAAGACACTAGGCGGTACAATCACGGAACCTGAAAGAAGCCAAGATGTAGGATTTATGATTGGCGATTTATCATTTATCATTTTCACAAAGAACTCCAACGCCACTAAAGATGTTTCACATAAAACATCGTTCATGAGTATAACAGTACTCCCGTATTTTTTTTTTTTAAAGATTTTGTTGATTGAGGTTTTCGTGAATTTCAGACCCCTCGTGTTTGTGTGCCTCCTTTTTATATTTTTTTTTCTTTATTATTTTGTCATTTTGACGGTGCTTGGAGTGACCGAAATTTAGTGTCGTTTATTAAAACCGGGTAATTAAGTGGATTCCACTGTAGGCGTACAATGGCTTTGCCTCGTTGCCTTCCGCTTCCATTTTGACCATTTCTAAAAAAATCAGCAAATTCTAGAGGAAATTAAAATATTTGTTAGAAATAATAATCCTCACAAAAAATCGTGTATTTTTTTTACAGTTTAATTTATTTGTTTATATCGTATTTCCCGCTCTAATTAACAATCGATGATAATTTAGACGATTAAACGCGGTAACTAATAACACAAAACAAATAAATTAAATGAGATTGATTAAATTTAAGCAATATAAAAAATATTTTACTTGCATGATATAATTACCTACGGAGTACATTGATATTTTGTAGCAGACAGCGCGGTAAAATAAACTTTTATTTACAAAAGTCGCCACTAGATGACAGTATACTGTATAACCTATGTTAGGGATAGAGAACCTATTAGAATCATTATGTTCGTGGAAACATTACACAATCTGCAGAAAAACTGAACCAACAACTAATAAAATAAAATAATATAAAAACCAACAATTTATTTTTATTTCACTCAAAAACTCCAACAGAATTTCACCACCAGATGTCGTATTTCCAAACCCACCCATAATAACAAGATGGCGCGTCATTTTCAAACCATAGGCGTGTCCCCACGTTTGTTTACACGCGATCCCGTCCCGTGAACACAGTCACCGACTTCAACCGACTCCAACCAACTTTCCAGGCCAAGTTTAAACTTCCGCAACAATTTATTTTCCTCCAAAAAAAAAGAATTTCTCAACTTTTTGTTTCAACCTTGACCCTGAGGTGCGATAAAGTACAAAGAAAGGTGATGTCACCCATGAGTAGTTACGTAATTACACCTTTTATAACAACTTTTCGCTCTTGAAATATAGGCAGTTTTGAAATGTCAGCTGTGGATCGACTGGGACAATGAATGCACATGTTACCTGATGCGATATACCTGGCGAACCAATCAGATGGTTTTGTCTGTTTATTTTGAATGCAGCTGTTTATCACCGTTAAAAAAATTACTATCACTACTTTCCATCTCGATTCAACTGGTAAAAAATTTTCTTTTTATCCTTTTTGTTAATTTTTTTCATTTTTTGTTATGTAAAATGAAAAAAAAAATTTTTTTGTTATTTTTTGGACTTTTGGACTTCTGAATTTGTGATTTGATAAATGTTTAGGTTTCTATATGAGAGAATAATTATTGTATTGTTCTGAATGATCCAAGATTTTGTTTTTAAGTTGATACTGAAGATTAGTTGGTTCAATTTGATGAATAATCGTATTGTACTCAGCTTACAAGTGTTGCTTTAAACCAGTTTTACTTGATCCTGCGCACAATGGATGTAAGGAAACACTATATAGAGCCCAGAAGTGTGGGAATTTGGTATCATTGCTGATTGAGAGAAATTTGAGGGTTTTTTCGGTGTTTTACTAATTTTTTTTTGGTTTGTTTTTGTGGTTTTGTTTGTTTTTTAGTGATCTTTGATGATTTTTTTTGTTTATTTACAGTTTGGTGAATTTTGAAGATGGATTGTGGGTATTCTTCGTTGGAAAAAGGGAGCAGACAACTGGATTTTGTTTATTTTCGCGATGAAATGAAAGAACGGCCTTGTGTGTTTTTGTGCGAGGTTCTGGAGGTTCGCGGGAGGCCGCTGAATGAGTCTGAAATTTGGGGCGTGTTGTGTCAAGCTGTTGATGTTATACAGGATTTATTTTTACAAGGTTTGTACGGCTCGTATTCAGTGAATTTAAATTGAATTTCCCTGAAATTTTAATTATTTTTAGCTGGAAGTCAATCAGATTTGTCTGATACTCGTATTTTTTATCACCCCATCGACACTCGCTTTTACATGTACAGGAAAAGTTCAATTTTTGATGTCAAATTGCGAGAATGGGAATTTAAAAGATTTTATTCCGCCCGAGTTTGTTACTGTCGGTAAAACGGACGACGAATGCTTGGAAAAAGTATAATTTGTTATTATAAAATGAAATTTTTTAATTTTTATAATATTTTTTTGTGTTTTTTTACAGATTTTTATTTATTCTCTTGGCCAAACATTGAAATACTCTGCCAAATATCCAAATAAATTAATCATTCCCGAGGTATAAATGATATTTTGTTTTTTTTTTTTAAATTTTTTTAAATGTTAAAAATTATTTTTACAGGATAACAGTATTAATCTAAGTCCATTACTAAGTTCTACATTGAATTCCATGTGCCAAGATGATGCCTGTTTGCGGTTTGACGTGCTTAGAATTTTAGAAGTAACTCGAACTTGTCTAAATTTAGAATTTTTACAATTTTTACAATAATATAAAAATCTTGTTGCAGATTATTTCGCAGAACATTCATACTTTTACTAAAAATAAACCCATTACTAGCATTATCTGTAGTTTGTACCGTGAAGTTCTTGGGTTTTCCGTAAGTAAGAAATATTGAATTTCAATTCAATGAAAACTGAATTATTATTTTTTTTTATAGATTTGCGACGAAACAGCCAAAGATTACGATTTATTTATTAACCAAAGAGTAAATCGATCGGGTAAATAAGAATAATAATAATAATTAAAAAATTATTATTTTTTTTAATTTAATTAAATTTTATGATATTTTCTAGCGAGCACGAGTACAACTCGTTCTGAAAACGACAAATATGGGCGACGGTTAGGATTTTGTCCGAGAAACATGAAAAAAGCATCGAAAGCTCAAAGAAGCCATTCAGACGCTACGCCGATAACAACTGATGACTCAAAGCAAATAGTTTCTGGGGATTTAGCCTTATCCGAGGACTCAATTCATGATAGAAAGCGATTGGTGGAGATTCTGCAATTGGATGTCAACAACGCACATGAAAACACATCATCAACCGGTTTGCTAAAAACAACATATGGAGCCATAAAATTACAATTTTTATAATTTATTTTATTAATAGAACGTTTTCGAAGCAAATCAATGGCTGATGTGTATCGTGGAGTCGAAACGGATCAAGTTCCAACATTTAGGAACATAAATTCAATGCAAAAGTAAAAATTTCCTAAAATTTTGTTTGTTTTTAATTTTTATTTTAAATTTTGTATTTTTCTTATTTTTTTTTTAGCATTCCGTTACAAATTCAAAGTCAATGTGATAGAAAGCACAAATCTAGAATGATTTTATCGCGACCCACTTTTCGGTCGACTGTTTACGATGCAGATAATTATCCTAAATTAATCAGACGAAATAAGTCTTCCATTACGAAAACACCAAAGATGATAATCGGTCCTGAATTCGTAGTTATGAGTTCTAAACCAAATCTACCTCTCAAATTAAATATTAAAAACAAAGAAGTATCAGTTAATGTAATAAAATTAACCGTAATTTTATTTTTTTACTGTTTTAATTAATTTTTTGATTTATTTTCAGCATGGGAAACATTTAAAACAAATCATAATTGTCTTGTTGAATGGACGTCGTTTAGAAACCAACTGTGATCTTTCTGTAACCAAAGTACAACATTTATGGGATTCCGTTGTGAGTCACGAAAAATTCAACAGAAAATTTTTATATGGATTAGCTTACATTAAAGGTTTGAAGAAAAATTGAAAAAATTAAAAAAAAAATATTTAAAATGTTTTTTCTTTGTTATGTTTAGATGGAGAATTTATTTTTTTAGACCCAGAACAAAAACTTCAAAAATTAGTATCGCCTGGATGGATGGAATGGCGTGGTAGGAATCAAATGGACGTCACAAGTTTCACTGTTTATGTTAGAGTGAAATATTATGTTGATCACAATTTAATACGGTAATTTAAAAAAAAAATGAAAAAACTTGACAGATAAAAATTAATATTGTGAAAATTGTAATTTCAGGGATAAAATATCGCGACATTTGCAGTATTTACAATTACGAAGAGATATTTTAGAGGAAAGAATTCGATGCGACCCACAAAATGCGATTTTTCTTGCATCGTTGGCCTTACAAGCGGAATTTGGCGATTATGACGAAAATATATACGGAAAAAATTATTTTTTTATCGATCACTATCTTTCGCCTTCTGCTGTTGAATATTTGGGTAATGAAAACGCTAAGAAACAACTCACGACTCTGCATGGGACGAGGAAAGGAGTTTCGGAGGATTTAGCGGAGAATGAATTCATCGAAGAAATTGAAAATTTACCCGAATTTGGTTTTCATTTCCACACGATTCAAGAAGTAATGCAAAAAATTAATTTTTTTAAATTAAGAATTAGTTTTAATTTATTGATTTTTTTATAGGGGAAAAAAGCAAAAAATTCGAAAATGGTTTGTATGGGAATTGGTTTGAAAGGAATTGGATTGTACGACACGAGTGAAAAACGTGTTAGACAGAAGTTCTTTGAATGGAAAACGATCGAGCGAATTACATTCGATGAAAAACACCTTTATCTTACGATAATTAATGAAAAATTACATCACAAGAAAGAAAAATTAAAGTTTTGTACCGACAAAGCGAAGTAAGATCATTTAAAATATTTATTTTATTCGTTAATAATTTTTTTTAAATTTTTATTTAAAAAAAAATTAAAAATTAGGAATCGATATTTATTCCACATCGCAACTGCACATCATCGCTTACATTTACTGTTGGATTGCAACATTCAGGTTCCAGAACTTTCATTTCAAGGTAAGAACCGTGAAATTTCTATTCTTAACACCCATTTAAACATCATTTTCCAGATGTGGTTGAGCACAAACTCGAAAATGGCGTTTCACCTGATCAAGAAATTTCTTACGAAGTCAAAAGAGATTGCGAACGGTTCGAAGAATATAAAACAGACCTTGAATGTGGACAAATCGAAGATACAATCGAAGAATCTGCATTTGTCTTAGGTAATAAACTAATAAATTTTATAAAAATATTTTTTACTTTTTAATCAACAAAAATTATTTTTTTTACGTTTAGGAACGAGTTTTGGTCCTCCAAGAAACATGTCGCAACTCTGTAACGAAGTAATCAACGATTCATTGGCATCGCGGTTCGAAAATTTAGGAAATTCATCCGTAAACGAGAGACGATTAGTGGCAACAACGCTTCATCGGTCAGCCGGTCACGGTTTTGGATTATCCGTGACGATGGGCGACGATCAGGGAATTTACATTCAATCCATTCTTCCGCATAGTCCAGCAGATTTAAGCAGGGTCTTACAACAAGGTTTGTTATTGAGAATACAAAGTGATGTAAAATTGTGAGTTTTATTACTTTTATGCGTCGGTATTTGAATCTAGGGGATCGAATTTTCTCCGTAAACCAGATTTTGGTCGATTGCATGGAGTATAAACAAGTCCTTGACTTAATTCGCGAGTGTAAGGACAAAATAGACATCGTTGTGTCACAGCAGGTAACTTTAAATTCAATATTTTCACTTTAAAATTTTCTATTTACTGTTAAAAATTAAAATAAATCAATTTATGAATTTTTTTAGATCCCAATTCACGAATTAAGTACAATAAACGAGGAATTAGACATATCTACACTGAAAACCAGCGATTTAGAGATGGAAAACCAAAAAGAAACTCGAAATTTTCCCGAAAGAATGCCAGCTACAGACGATTCGTCAAAACAATCGGACCAAAGTTCATTTTTCGACATAACCGAAACGCCATCCTGCGACCAATCATGCATAGACGAGAAAAACGTGTCGTGTTTTGACACTGTAAAATGCAACGGCGAATGCGAAATCATCAAATACCAAAAATTCGTTCAACAACTACAAAACAAAGAATCAAACTCTCTTTCCTCGGGTTCGAGTCTCAATAGAATCGACACACCAAGTACAGGCGACATGGACGCAGTAATTAACGAGAACGAGTCATCGATGGAGAAGATGAGATGTGTGTCGTCGAACGAGAACGATGACGAAGCACAGTTTAATAAAGAAGATGAGGAATGCGATCAAATTAAAGCTGGCGATATTTTTCATATTGTCCTAGAAAAGAACGAGGGAAGTTTTGGAATTAATATCAAGGTGAAAGGACGATTATATGGAATAAAAAACAAAGTTGTATAGGTCGAACCTCGTTATAACGAACTGCCCGGGAATGAAAATTTGTTAATATGAAAATCCCGTTACAACGAATTTGTTCGTAAAAACGAGAATATTTCGTAATTACGAAGGAAAAAATATTGTTTTGGTCTAGAGTCGAACGGATGGAAATAACAACCGTCGAGAACCGTTAAAAATGCCGTTTGAGAAGAATTCCGACAATCTCGAAAGTTGTCGACAAAAATTTACCATTTGGTGGCAAAATATCGACGATAAAAATCGCAAAAATTGATATTTTCGACCGGAAACGTTCGTTATAACTAAAAACAGCATTTCTGGTTCATATTTTGTTCTTAATAACGAAATTTCGCTATAATGAAATTCGTTATAGCGAAATTTTTTACCATGGGACAGATAGGGCGACCAACCAAATGAAATTCATTTCGCGAAATTCGTTATAACGAGGTTCGACTTGTACTAATTTGCATGAAAATTACGTACGAGAAAGTTTGTCAGGCGGTTGCGATACATTCATTTCACAGTGACCCGAATAACTCAGAGAATTAAAAAAAATTATGATATTAATGTATTAAAGAAGAAAAAAAAAGTTGTTTGAATATTTAATGTGGTAAAGATTATGTAAATTGATGCAGTTAGTTTGAGATGGTTGGTGGTGCAGAGCGGAGTCGAGGTTCATCTTGGATAATTAATTTTTTTTTTTTTTTTGGTTTTTTAAAGGGTGGTGTGAACTCGAGTGGAACCGAAAAGAACATCTTAGTGCAGCAGGTGATTCCCGGTGGTGCGGCTGACTTGGATGGTAGAATTGAAGTTGGTAGGTTTTGCTGTTTTTTTTCATTTTTTTGTTGAAAAAATGTGAAAAAATGAAAAAAAAAATGGAAAATTGTTTAAAATTGATAAATATTCTTTTTTATGAATTTTTTTCCAACTAAAGAATGGAAAAAAAATTTTACGGTAACTAAAAAAATAATGGAAAATTTGTTTGAAATTGGTGAATATTCATTTTTTTATAACGTTTGTAAGATTTTTCCATTTTGTTTTTCCTTCTTTACTTGAAAAATTGTTTGAAATTGGAGAATATTCATTTTTTTTTCAATTAATTGAATTTTTATAGATTTTTAATGAAATTTTTATAAATTTATATAAAGTTGGTAAGTTTCTCAATTTTTATTCTCATTTTTTGTTGAAAATATGAAGAATAAAAATTTTTTACCCCAAAAAAAATTGAAAATTTGTTTGAAATTCATAAATATCCATTTTTATAAATTTTTAATTACATTTTTACGAATTTTCATTGAAATTTTTATAAATTTCCATTGAACCATTTGTCCTTGATCTTCAAAACTTTATTTCCAGTCCGTTCTCAAAAATATATCAACCAGAAAGCAAAGAAAATAGATAATAACGCGTTGTTGTGACTTGGTGAAATGGCTTTAAAATGATGGAAACGTGCCAAAAGTTGGCTGCAAATTTCAAGTTACCGTAGCAACGTTTGTGTGTGAATGTTTTACGGGATTTTCGACGGTATTCGCGAGGTATTACCTCGTACTTAGAGGTCATTTTACGGTTGAGTAAGCGTCGAAAAGTAAATTACTATTCACTTCGTTATCTGATTAGGACTTGGTCAGAGTCAATAACCCATTTTGATGCTAATTTAAATTTTTTTTTTTTTTTTTTGGTGGTGAACACCTAATTAATTTTTTTTGTGTTTTTTTTCTAGAAATTTCTTGTTAGGTTGAGGTATTTTTATCTACATTTCCTGTTCTTGATTCAATTCTTCTGCATGGGAGCAGAAAGAAGGTCAAGATGCATTCCTAATTTCACACCCGAGTGAACTGAAAGCCAGAAGATTCCAAGGAATCTTTTTAGAGTGACATTTTTTAATGTGTTTATGTTTAAATGGGAAAAAAATCACCTTGAGTTTGCAAGGTGAGGATGGTATTTCATTGAATTCATCTCGCAAAGAATCTTGGGTGTGGGGAAATAGAAAATTTGAATCGGTTTTTGTGTTTACTGAGTGGAAAATTTGGAAAATCAGGAAAAAAATTAAAAAATACTGGAATTCTCAATGAAATAATTCGATAACATCATTGTGATTAACAGATTTCATTGTAAATGCATCATTGATGTTGTGAAATACAAAATTCGATTCAGTTTTGGTGTTTACTGAGCAAAAAATTAGAAAAAATCGAAAAAATCAGAAAAAATTAGAAAAAATCTGAAATTCTCAATAAAATAAATTTGATTACATCCTTGTGACTGTCAGATTTAATTCTAAATGCAATATGGGTGTTGTGAAATATAAAATTCGATTCAGTTTTGGTATTTACCGAGCGAAAAAATCGAAAAATTAAAAAAAATCAGAAAAAATCAGAAAAAATTTAGAAAAATCGAAAATAATCAGAAAAATGTTAGAAAAAAATCGGAAAAAATGAAAAAACTTGAAAGTCTTAATAAAATAAATTCCATTACATCACTGTGATTAACTGATTTAATTTGTAAATGCATCATCGGTCTTGTGAAATACAAAATTCGATGCAATTTTGATGTTTACGGTACCGAGCGAATAAATCAAAAAACTTAGAAATAAACTGAAAATTTCAATGAAATAAATTCGATTATATCATTTTTATTATCAGTTTTAATTCTAACTATAAAAAATACAAACATCCTGACTCACTTTTTATTTTTTTAAACTTTTTTATACATTTTTTTTTGGTGATGTTGTTACATTAGCAGTTTTAAATGTGTTCTTTGCAAACTAAAATTAGAATGAGCCTTGATAGGGAAATTATTTTGGTTTGACCTAACTTGTAAGAAGAAGGAGGATGGGATTGGATTGCTGGTTTGGCACTGCACTTTTCTTGCCATAACCAAATCAACTTTTGTTCAGGGTTAAAGCGAGACATGTCAACTGGACTACCAGGACTGGATCACCAGTTTCCACATTTAACTTTCTGATACAATAGAAACAAAAACAAGGTTTATAAAGGGTAAAAAACAGACAAAATGGTGGTCATTCGTTGGAATTTACCAGGTAAAAATTTGAATTTTTTGGGTTTAGTGCTTGAAAATTTTGATTTTTTGGATACAAATTCAAAACTTTTGTTTTTCTGTATCTGAAAATTTGAATTTTTTGATCTTGTGTGTCAAAATTTTGATTTTTTGGTTTTTCGGAATGAAAATTTGGATTTTTTGGGTTTTTGGTTTTTAGTGGATGAAAATTTGGATTTTTGGTTTTTAGTGGATGAAAATTTGGATTTTTTGGGTGAAAAATTGGATATTTTAGTTTTAATCAGTGAATATTTGGATTTTTTTTAGTTTTCTTGGTTTTTTGTGTGTGAAATTCGAATATTTTGGTGTTTTAGTTTCTAGTGGATGAAAACTTGTATTTTTTTGTTTTTTGTGTGAAAAATTGGATATTCTAATTTTTTGTCACTTTGGTATCGATTTATCGATTTTTTAAAATTTTTTCCAAATTATGTCACCAATTCGACACTTCTAAAAATAGTACATAACATAATGAATAATTAAAATTTTTAATGAGAATTGATCTCATTATTTCACGACTTTCACCTCGTTATGATTAGAAAACACCTGCTTGCATCATCCCTATGACTTTGACCTGGATTTTTATTATTTTAGTTTTATAAATCTTTTGTAAATCCAGGTCACCCATTTACTGATTCCAACCATTGGAATAACACATGAAAATTTACACTACTTAACTTCATATTTCACAGGATTATTTTTTTAAAAAAAAATCAAAAAAACCAAAAAACCCAAAAAACCAAAAAAAAATATTTTTAAGAAAATTTTTATTTGATGCACCCAAGGTGAGTGTTTTTGTTTTTGTTTACATCCAGGAAGTTTATCAACAAATTCCTAGAATTTTTCACATTTTTTTCACATTTTTCTGTTAAAAATCTAATCAGAGTCGACGTTATCAGTTTTTCCTGTTATTTGAGTGACAGGTCTGGTTGTGGCAGGTTGTTTTGTAGTGTTTTGACCGTTGTGTTGTGAGGTAGGATGATTTTGTTGTTGTTTTTTGGTGAATTTTTGGTTTTTTTGAAGTTTTTGATGTGTTGGATCGAAAGTAATGGGAAAGTTATGTGGAATTTAAGGTATTGGTCGTAAAATTTGTTTTATAAACAGTTAAAGGGTTGTTGGCTTTGATTATGGGCCAAGATAAGAGTCAGTGTTGAGTTTTAGGGCTTTAACTTTTTATTGGCGAGTCTGATGTAGTTTTTTTTTGAAATTTAATTATTTTTTGTTGTTGTTGTGTCTGGAGTTATTGATTTACTTTAGTAGAGTTTTGGTGATGAAATGGTAAGTGTATGTGTAAGTGAAATGAGTTTGGGTGTATTAGATTAGAGTGGGTTTTACGGTAAATATCATCGATTAGAAAGGTTCATAAAAAATGGAGGTATCGATAAAATTTTGTACGTAATGCGTATGGTAGTGGTTGGTTTTTTGAAGTTTGAGAGTAAATATTTAAGGTTTGTTTTGTACATTGTGTGGAATTTTTTAGAAAGTGTAGGAAGGTGTATTCCGATGGAAATTAATATTTTCTATTAAAATTCATGAAATGAATGAAATGTAAATATTTTGATGTTTTTCTGGAAAAATTAATCAAATTTGAGAATATTTTGCATTTTTATAGAAATTTTGTTGTTTTTTTGGAAAATTTCATTAAATTCAAGAACATTTTGTGATTTTATAGAAAATCATGAAAATTTAAGAATAGTTTTAGGTTTTTAGGTGTTTATAGAAATTTTATGAAAATGTAAAAACAATTTGATATTTATATAGAATTTTGGATATTTTCTGGAAAAATTCATCAACTTTAAGAATATTTTATCATGTCATAGAAATTCATGAACATGGAGGACTTTTGTGATCTATTTTTAGAGAACTTCATAAAAATTTAAATACATTTTATTCAATTTCACCACACAAACTACACCCCCCTCCCAAAAAAAAAAATACAAAAAAAAATACAAAAAACTGATAAAAAACAATTTTTTCAAACCAAAAAAATTCAAAAATTCAAACCATAAATTTTAATATTTGCTAATTTTCAAAATACAGTAAAACTCAACTCAAATATTTATCATCACAGCCAAACAATTTTTACAATTTTTATTGTCACCAAAAAAGAAAAAAAAACACAGGATTTCCTTCAATTCTTTGACATACTATAAACCTCCCATTAACAACAAACCAACCCAATCCTCGATGCGTATTTCCTCTCTTCAATTTCAAAACATCAAATACTAAAAAAAACCATATATTGACATGACTGACATCAATCTTTTCTATGTAATCCTATAGGTGACGTCATCCTGGAAGTAAACGGCTCCAACCTCACGAATGCCACTCACCAAGAAGCCGTCGAAACACTTCGCACAACATCATCACCCTTAGCTCACCTCACTCTCCGACGCGGAACTCCGAGCACCCTTGTCCGAGTACGGGGCCCCGAAACCCCACAAAACACCCAAAACATCGCCACAACCTCACGACACCCATCATCATCACTACTCAGAACCGGAAGTGGATTCTACACGCAACGCGAACCCCCAAGATACGGCCTCACCGGCTCTTCGTCAGCCATCTTTACGCACCCCGAACCCCGGAACCTATCAACAACAACGGCAAGACCCTCGTTAGAACGAAATTTCTCGTTGAAACAAACAAATAATATCAACAACAACAATTTGATGCCGCCACAACTGCATCCGGCGTTTAAAACCACGATTCGATTAAACGCCGGGTCACTTCCGGTTCCGAATTCGTCCATGATGAACGTGCGACGAAATTCGAGCGACAATTGGGGCACGCGGATCAGTTTCGGCAACGAAAGTGCGAATGTTATTCGTCTCAGAGTGAATTTCGGCGAAGATCCGTCCGCTCCCGGGGTCTTGAGACGCTCGTTGAGTAGCGATTTCAAGGAGGAGAACGTTCGTAGGAGGTCGAGTCTTGAGTGGGTGCCGTCGACGGACTCGACGGTCAAGGTGATGTCCACTCAGGGAGTCGGAAATCATGTTTTTACACATACGAGTCAAAAGGCGGAGAAGTTGTTGTCGACGCACGAAGAGGAAAGTGTTGGCGGGAGTAGATGCGTGGTGAACGGGGAGAGGAGTACGGTGGAGTACCGGGCTCGATCTGCTACTGAGCCGTTGCCAAGTGTTTCGGATGTGTCGGAGGATTGCGTAAGGATGTTAGGGGGAAATGGTTGTGAGGCAACGGCGAAGAGAAAGTCAAGGAAAGACGAAAATAAATGGAGGATTTATGGGAGGACGGAAAAGGACTGGGTCAATGATGATGATGGTGAGGGTGAGGAGGAGGAAGTTCCGGTGCAAGTGGAGTATCCGTTTATTAATGACGGTGAGTGATGAGATTGAGAGAGTTTGGTTTGAGTGAAGAATACATTTTTGTTTTTGTTTGTTTGTTTGTTTATTTATTTATTTATATTTTTTATGGGGGAGGGGGTTAATTGGGGTTTATTATTATTGTTGTTTTGCAATAATGGAAAAGAGTGGTTGAAAGAATAGTTTTTAACAATTTAATAAAATAATGGTTTTCAGCTTTTTGCAATAATTGAAATATCTCTTCAAAAATGATGAAAATTGTATTTTGTTATGTTGATCGTTGTTGTTTTAGAATAATGAAAAACAGTTTCAATAGTGCAATGAAATAATGAAAAAATGAAAACTAAATGTAATGAAAACAGTTCATTTTTTTCATTATTTCATTACACTATTGAAATTGTTTTTTTATTATTCCAAAACAACTACAATAATAAAGAACAAAATATTATTTTTATCATTTTTAAGAAATTTTTCAATTACAGACTAAAAAAACTGTTGTTTTAAGTTATTGTTTCATTATTTTACATTTAATGATAAAAACCATTAATTTAATAATTTGTTAAAAAACCAACAACTTACTAAAATAATTGTTTTTTTTTTTCAACAATTATTTAAAACAAACTTGGCTTTTCCTAATAATCATGTAAAAAAGTTAGTTTTCCTACAATGTTGATTTTTCTCATGAATAATTTTCAACAATTAACTGCATTCAAAGTCATTAGACTTAGTTCAACTTACCCAATTATTACAAATTGTTACTCCACCCAGAATCAAAACCATTGAACATTCCCTTTAAGAAAAACAAAATCAGACTCCCTTGAGATTTCCGACTTACGCAATTCAATTAAATTACGGAGTGTAAACATCGAACAGCGTAATAACAATCCAATTACGTACTATTTCTGTCCATGGACTTTACAAAAACAATTGGCTCGAGTCAACAGACAACCCACATAAATTTAAACGCAGTCTCCAATTGAAAAAATAAAATTGGCATAATCGCCGTACAGTGGACGGAATTACAATGTTAGACGAAGTCGCATACCATTTTGCTTGTTATTATTAGAGAGCGGATAGTTATTTACTAAAAACAGACAAAATATTTACCAAAAAAAGTAAAATTTATATTTATATTTTAAATTTACGTTCCCTAATTTCAAATAATTTAACTGCAATGGCTATAACATACATTTTTAAGTTTCACGAGTAATGTCAGCCCTATTAGACATAGTGAAGATTTATGCCGTGAAAAACTACGTTCCGAATCACAGGATGTGATCAGGGCAAAAGTGAACGATGCAACTTTTTGCTAGGTTTAATTCGTCTAATGATTCATTTTTATCTCCTGCTAAAATATTTTTGATCTTGCACATGTATTTC
>JAQFZO010001370.1:0-16154 GCA_034695885.1 Geophilus flavus
ATCGAACCTTGTTTGCATCCAGCCTTTCGGCCACAGATGTTTTACTTCGGAGTCGAGGAACTGCCGTAGAAATTCCTCTGCCGATTGACTCCTCGTTTTAGAAACTTCGTAGCACTTCATTTTGATTCTCACGATATCCATCAACATGCGCCTTATAAGAAAATAATAATAAATTAAATAAATTAAAAAAATAATTCCAAATAATTTATTATTTAAAAAAACCTCGAGTTGTCGTTCCACTCGAATTTCCTTCGCACTCGATTTCTATTCGTAATTTGTGTTTCCTTCTCACTAATACTATCGCTGTCGCTTGCATCGTCCGATTCGGAGTTCAGGGCATCCCTGAAAAAAGATTCGTAGATCAGTAAAAATTTATTACAAAATGAGCAAAAAGCGAAATTACTTGGTATTAGGTAAAAGTTTCTGTCGTTCGCGATTGTATTTCTCCAACATGGCCGGCATCACGATCGATATAGCTGTAATTACGAGGAAATAATTAATAAACCGTAAAGATTTAATCGTAAACCGAAATTACCGTGTCGTAATTTGGCCATGGGTTCCTTCAATTTGCCTCCTTCTTGATCGAGACGAAGTTTCTTCACTCTTTTGAGCAATGTCTCCTTAGTACAGGGTAAATGTGATGCCAAATGCGAGTAGACCATTGATCGTTGACTACATACTAATTGCCGTGTTTTCAACTCGATTCTAAATTTTAAAAACAAAATTATTAGAAAACAAAAATTTTTTTAAAAAAAATGAATTTCCTCTCACTCGAGTAAAATGTTGTTAACATCATTGGAAAAAAACTTGCATTTCCCTTCTTTCGATTCCTCAGCAGTCTAAAAACCGAAAATTTTTCTTTTTTTTAAATTTAAAAATATTTTTGAAAACTCAAAATCTCACCTCCTTGATCATTCGTAACAAGCAATCCAAATCGGGAGAGAGATTATCGGGTAACTTGTTCGGTTCTTCCTCCGGCTCGACGTTCATCGACGTGGCCATTTCGCTGTCGCTGCTGCCCGTAGCCGTATTCACCCCGGCATCGATGCTGTTGTGGTCACGGGACGCGTTTATCACAGACTCTATGGCATCCACAATGGTCGAGTTGGCCAACTTCCCATTAGACACGTTCACCGCACCAGGGCCTACGGCCCAGGTTTATTTTTTTTTTCTCTTTCTCACCCTTTAAACCCACAAAACCCGGGATTTTTTTACTTACCAGTTTGACCCGAAGAAGTGGCCAACACGTTTGACGACGTCATAGTGCTCTGTATAGGTTGTTGCGCCTTGTGCTGCAAAAGCAACGATGCAACGGTCGGCTGTTTTGCTGATTTCTTCTGCTTCAATAAGGCACTGTGAAAATAATTCACAAATTAATTTTTTTTTTTTTTTTAATTTTTATATTTTTATATTTTTTTACCTTTCCGTCTTATCGCCACATTTCCACGTTTTCTTCTTTTGTCCTTCGCCGAATTTTATGCGTTTCCTCCGTTTATCTTTCTCTATATCTTTTAGTCTCCGTCGCTGTAACAAAAAAAATTTTTTTTAATATTTTTTTTTTATAATAAAAAAATTTTCTCTCAAGAAATTCAACGCGATTTATATAAATTTTAATTCACATCTGATTTTTCTTATATTTTTTTTTGTTTTTAAAATGCCAATTGATTAATACAAAACGTTTTAGTTTAGAAAAATAAACATTAAACGATAGTTAATGAATGAAAAATGAAAAAAAATATATTAACGAAAAAACCGAATCAACAAAAACGGAGTTTCTTGCGCTTGGGTTGCAAAATTTTTGGACTAGTATTGAGAGATTTTTCTTTCATCACGGCGGATGGCAAAATGTGACTAGTTTTGGAAGAAATTCCTTTCCTCACCCTCTTTTTAGTAGCAGCAGCATCAGGAACCGTATCGAAATCTGATGAATTACTACTCGAATCATCAGAACTATCAACTTCTTTAAAATTAAGTTTCCCTGAGTTAATATAAAAGCCCCCGTGTTGAGTTGTAAGTGTGGATGGAACGAGTTCATCGTACTAAAAATTTAAAAAAAAAAAAAAATTAAAAATTAATTTTATAAAAATTAAAATAAAAAAATAAAAAAAAAATCTCACAGCGTCAGTATTATCTATAAATGGGTCATTTTCGTCGTAACCCATGCCTAAATCGATATAATCTTCTATGCGACCGATGTTTTTCTTCTGTTTTTTGCCTTGTCGTGGACCCTGGAATTTAAAATTCATTTAATAACTTCGATTAAAGTTCACGTATCGTGTTTTACTCACATATTTGGCTTCGAATTTCTTTGCTAATGCTCTCAATTTATCATCTTCCTGGATTTCTTCGCCTCCTTGCGTGGAAATCCCTGAATTGTTTTTTAACTGCGATGCAAATAAAATAAAAGAAAAGAATCGAGTCATGTCGAGCGTAAAATACAATAAATAAACGATAACGTGTGTTAAAAGTTCATTACGGTAAACATAATAATAAAGGAATCGACGCATTAAATGTTAATTAATTGCTTTGAAACGTGACGGGAACGACTTTTCACGTTTTAATATCCATTATTTTTGTTTTTATTATTTTTAAGTGTTTAAATCGATTTATTTTAATATTTTACGCGAAAATATTCATTTTTTCATTTTTTAAAAATTGTTTTAATCTTTTTAATCCATCGTAAAATCGAGTTAAAAAAAGGAATCCATTTTTAAAAGTGTTTTTTTACCTTCATGCATTAACAAATCAACGAGATAAAAACAAGAATAGATGAAAGGAAAGAGAAAAAAAAAACAACAAAAAGAAATATAAAAAAAAAAATTAGGCGCGCCACCGCCTTTCCCCCTGGCAACAACAAAATCAAAACCGCACTAAAAATTCACCTGCAACACGAAAACGACGACAAAACTGATCAAAACCCATCGAAAAACCCTTTCCAACACCCCACCCTCGAAAAACCCCATCAAAAACACCAAAAACTTAAAAAATCGATAAAAAATCAATACCCCAAATAAGCATTCTTCATTTTTTTTTAAAAACCCTAAAATTTATTCAAAACCTATTTAAAAAAAAGAATAAAATGGCGAAACCTCATTCACTCGTGTTAGTTAACCCCCGCCCCCTAGCGACGAACATCCGCAACGCGATCCGTCGATTAACAACGATGGCTGCTCTGGATCGAGAGAAAAATCGACACGATGCAACCGAGCAATGGCTTCCAAGCCACTATTCTATTCGGCTCCAACTGCGTGAAAAACCTCGACTCGACACTCGACGGAAACCCCCCCGACAACACGCCGTGTCGCCCTCCCGAAACACGGCATGCGCGCCCTCTAGCGCCGTAACCCCACCCTCACTCGAACCTTGTTCACCACGCACATTAAAAACACAAAGAAAACCAACGTAAAAAACAATGGTCGTCGCATATGTCTGCGTGTATTCTAATATAACAACGCAAAGGTACAGATACAAGAAAAATTTTTAGTGGAAAAAAAAAGCGGTGGCAGCACCATCAAGCGTTAATATGTCGCACGAAAACATGGTGCATAGAATCAAGAAATGGGGAATTATTCAAAGAAAAGTGGCATTAAATTCCATGCGTCAGTCATAACCGAGCAATAAATAAGTGTTTTATGCGACAGAGAAGAAAAGTTTGTTCAATTTGGATTTGTGATTGGTCATCGGGTGTGATAAATAGACGAGGAATAAATAAAAATAAAAATAAAAAAAACAAAACAACATGGCGTCGGTAGAAAACAAGGCGAAATTTGGATCCATTTTGCTCGCGATTTCTATCCTGTCACGCGATGTAGCAGGCAGCCCTAAATTCCTTTCTGTGGCTCGACCACACGCGTCTCACTCGACTCGATCTTTTGGGCAGATGATCAGGTCGTGTACCCCCCTACCCCCGACTAATGGTGGAGTTTTGACGGCCCCTCGGTCGTGACACGACGAATTTGTGGGTTTGGGGACGTACGGACGGGGTTAGGCGTCGTCCGAGAGCCGGTGGACGTTGGGAACGATGGTTTCGACACTCACCCGTGATGATTTGAGTAAATCGTTGTAGTTGAACTCCGGACATGTTTTGTCGTTGGATTCGAGAAGTGCCAAGTTGAAGCGAAGCGTTGGAGCACTTTCCTTCGGTTTCTTATCCTTTTTAAGCGATCCAACCGTCGTGATAGCAATCCGTCTGGCTTCTGCCATTCCTGGCAATCATTTAAACGTCTTTCGTCTTTCGGAGAATAACCACACAATATTTCCCGCAATTCAAAAACTTGGCGAATCCGCCGCCATGATTCACTTACACCGGCACAAATACGTCTGCGCGATACCCTTGAGCGTTGCATGCCGGGAAGGGTCATCGTTTTCCGCGCAAAACAAATTACACGTGCTTACTACTAATGCTGCAAACGATCAGAGATTTTATTTTTTATTAATCATTTTTGTGTAAATCAAACCAATTCGAATGGGAAATTTTCGTTTGTTTCATCTCGAGCGCCATGTGTTTTGTTCGTCAACTCTTTTCATACCTTTTGGTTAAAAAAATTTTTAAATTACTAATAAAGTACAAAAAATTTACGATATAATTTAATACGTACGAATAAATGACAGAAATTGATCTTTAAAAAATGATAAAACAAATAAAAATCTAAAAAAAAACCTCACGCCCATCCTCTGTTTACTCCCAACCCTCACCAGACGTCGCCCAACACAAGAAGCTCATGATTACGTCATCAGCTCGTAAACAAATTGATGGTTTCTGTGGTAACCACGACGAAGACTGCGTCTGGCCTCTGGCAGAGCGTCAACATCGCCGATCGCTTTTATACAAATTAACGAGTAAAAACTAAAGAAGAAAAAAAAATGAGATCCCTGACAGAAGTTATGTCGTCCACCAGCGAAGAACGCTCTCAGTCCTCGTCTCAGTCCGAATCGGAAGCCTCTCGACGGCCGTCGATGCCCGGATTAAAGAATATTTCGTCCATCGGACCTCCCAGAGCCGCGCAAGCCAACGACAAACTCCTGTGGCAGTTTCATTCGGATTTCTTACCGACGATTCCTTGCGAATACACTCACAGGGTGTTCAGGAAAGCGGGAAGATTGCTCGAAATCCTCTCTTCGTCGCCAATGGGCGACGTGGGAACGAAAAGTAGCAAAGAAGTGATGCAAAGAGCCACGAAAAGTCTGCGCATTAAATTCAAAACGGACGAAGAACGGAGGAAAACCTTGGAACTCACCCAAGCCGCATTACCATGTAAAAAAAAATTAAAAATTCCTCAAATTTTGTTGATTAAAATGATTTTTATTTATTTCTCCAGATCACTGTTTATTAGAGAAAGTCTTAAACGACGTGAAATTTTTCGAGTATAATCGAAGCGTAGGTATTTGGACATAAACGAACGAAATGAAAAAAATGTTTGATCGCACGATTGGTGTAGTTGAGTCAAGAAAAAGGAGTCGTTTTCGTCATGTTGTACGATTATTTGCAAAGACATTTCCAACCTCTGCTCTTGAGCGACGTCAAGGAACACACGGGCATCACGAACGAGGTCGCCGACGCTCTGCTCCTGCGCAGGACGGCCATCAATGCGGCTTTGGCCAGAGAGAGAATCGCACAAAATGCTCGATCGGTCGAAGATCTCATTCCGCCCGAGATTCGTCGATGCGTCGACGTTTTGCCTTCGTTGCCCCAATACGCCTGGGTCAATCAATTTAAAACAAAGTAATATCAGACGAGTTTTTGTCGGTTTAGAAGTTTTTAAAAATTAAATTCTTATTTCAGTATGTCGGAACTCGTGGAACAGTTGTGCAAAGAGGGATTTATTCAAGTTTCCGGTGTGAGCGAGTTGAGTTCTTCGAGTTTTTGTTCCGATTTGGATTGTTCGGATTTGTTGATATTCCATCCGGACTGTCGGTATCAATTGCTCAATATTTCTCTCGTCGAAATGAATCATCTCGTCATTCAAGTAAATCTTAAATTTTGATTCAAACCCGCGCTGGATTTTGTAAAATTGTGATTTTTTTGTAATTTTTCAGCATAAATCCAACTGTTTGGGGGCTTATTTGGTCGCATTCATTCTCAACGAAAATCCGATCGAAGAAAATAGTTTCACGGATCATCGTCAGCAGGTTTTGGTCAGTCAAGTGGGCGAGGGTTGGACGGCTGCGCATCTGGCTAGTCTGTTGGGAAATAGAGCCATCGTTTTGAGTTGTGCGTCCGACGATAGCTCGACGCAAGTCGAACAACGCATCGTGCAAATGGGAATCTACAGTGAGGAAAAAATTTGAGAGAAAAAAATTTAAAATTAAAATATAATTGATTTTTTTTTCTTTCTTTAAAAATAGATGTGAAAATTCTTCATCAAAGTTTTCTCGAATGTTCACCGGACGATCCGTCTTTCTCCGACGTGACTACGGTTCTCGTGATCCCTGATTGCTCGAATTCGGGCATCAGCGATCCGGTAGATTTTATTCTACGGGAAGGAGGAGGTTAAAATTATTTCTATTTTTTTTTAAAAGAAAGAAAGAAAGAAATAGGAAATTATAAATAAATTTTACTCATTTCAGACGTGCAACTTCTACGTGAAATTGTCGGATCCAACGTGCATTCCGATCAGGAATTGGAAAGTTTTCAATTTAATCAAAAAATTCATCTGACGCACGCATTCAAGTTCCCGAACGTTCGAACTGTCGTGTACAACACTTTCTCGATTCACAGGATGGAAAACGAGGATGTGGTCGAATCCGTGTTGAATCGCATCAATGCCGAATACCACAGAGACGTGCACGAGAATCGCATGTGCGATAAATTGATCAAAACAGAAGTAAATCATCCATTTCTTCGCATAAATCAATCAAACAAATAAACTAAAAAAAAAAAAAAATCATTTCCGCATTTAGATTCCGCCCGCTAATTTATTCGAACCCGAATGCCCGGATATTTTCCATCGATTGATCAAAAGCGACACGGAACAACAAACCAATTACCTCACCGTTAAACCCAATAAGTGGGTCGAAGGATGTTTTCTCGCCGTCATGAAACGACAAGTAAAAATTAAAAAAAAAAAAAAAATTTTGCATAAGAAAACAACTTAAAAAATCATGAAAATTTTTCAGGATTCTTACAAAGTGCCACCAAAAGACATCCTTCAACAAGCGCAAGCCAAAGGAATCTTGAACATCAAATCCAAGACCCCATGCAGCCACAAAATCGTGCAAACCGACCTAATCTGCACGCGCTGTCATCGGAAAAATTTTTACGGCGATGACAAATCCAAACCTCATCAACCTCCTTTCAAAGTCGGTGGATTTCTGAGTCGTGGAACCTTTCCGCCACCCCCACGCGTCGCCTGCAGTCTCCCACTGAGCCTCCAACCCAACTCCTTAGACCAACCGCCCAGATGGACCCCCACGTCCGGTCCGTACCCGATCATCAAACCACGACGCAACGTCAAACGCAATTTGTACCCTCTTGTGACGAAAACTCTTCATCTTCCGGGCATCGCGCCACCCACCTATTACCGCACTTGTCTCCGTTTGCCGGAACTCGAATCGGAAGTGAATTGATGTAGAAAAAAAAAAAGAGACGACAAAATTAAACATGTACAGACTATTACTGTAAATATTTATTAAGAAAACTGACACTACAGCACAGCCTCACGAGCTATAGCATTTTTAAGTAGGTGAAGGGAGATTTCGCTCGTCACCCCAAAGCCACTTTCCACAAAATTTCCATTTTTTTTTTTTCCACTAAAAAATTCACTAGAAATGAAAAGAACTAGGAATTTTCATCGATTTTTAACCTAATTTCCGGTTAAACTAGTTTTCGATTACGATAAATTTGTGTTTTAAACTCCCTTTGCCTGCTCATATTATTTTTTTTGATATATATTTTTGTATTTTTGTTTTACAATCAACAGCGAAATCGAAGCAACGAGTGCAGAAAATACATTACCGAGATTAAAAAGTGTGATTTTTTTTTTTAGTTTTTGTATTTTTTTTTAGTTTTATCATTTTTTTGCTTTTTTTTTGTTTTGTTTCGTGTTTTTTACAATTATACATCAACATAAAAGAAATTAAATAGAAAAATATCACATGTATACACAAGAATAAAAATCTGGCCACGTGAGTGTGTGATTAGGGGAAAAATCGAATATACAAGGCGATACCGGTCTCGAGTCGAATTTTCCACTCGGGAAAACGGAAACTCGCCGACCCACACGCACTCACACATTCACGTCAAAATTTCACACATACGAGGGCAAATAGATGCACGACATGATAATTATTATTATTCAAGCAGCCAAACATCACTGAAATTCGTCCGTTTTAGCAAATGAAAAAGCCAAGACCGAGATGGGAAGAAGCGACTTTATCCCAGGCAGACATTGGTTCCAGTTCAGAACTCAAAAATTCCGCTCTTTTATAAATAAATAAAAAATAATAATAATAATAATAATAATAAAAATAAAAATAAAAGTTTACAAAAAATATTTACACAAAAGTGTAAAATTAAAGTTGCCCTAATGACAAAAAATGTGAAATTCTGCTGCCGTGTTGTCGTATTTATCAAAATTGTACGCGTTACACATTGAAAAAGATGCGAAAATACAAAAATCCAAAGAAATTTGTATTTTTTTAAAGTGTTTAAATTAATACTGGTCCAAACACAAAGTGCATAGTTGTAAGTTGTATTTTTCTTTATTTTTTTCTTTTCTTTCTGCCAATCCTGCCTGGGCTACGACGCCGCTTTCGTATGTATTTGATATAATACCGGTTAATCAGCTGCTAATATACGTAAGTGGACTTTTTAATCTCTAGGAGAATTGAGGGTTATTTCGTGAAGCCACAAATGCGAAAAAATGGCGCTGATGAGGGTTTTTTCTTATTATTTTTTTTTTTTTGGTTATTAATATTATTATTAGTATTATTATTATTTTTTTTTTGGTTCCTCTCATTCAAAAGCAGAAATCAACAACCCAACAAACGATTTGCTGATGCCATTGACTTAAGATAGAAACGACGTGATTGGCAGGAGTTTTGAAATGAAAATATAAAGGAATTTCATTTTTTCACGATTCGGCGGCATTGCGAACTCTGCGTCCTGCCAAAGAGCCCAACATGTTTTTGAAGGCAGCGCCGATTCCCTTACAAGAGAAACGAGGATTAAGAAACCACTGAAATTATTATCCGTTTCAGTACTCACTTTGTTGTTTTGTAGTTCGAGGCTTCGTTGCTCTAGTTCCTCGCGGTGAGCGTCCAAACATTTCTGATATCGGAGCTGAAGAGGAGAAGAAGAAAATTAAAAATGGCGCCATTTTGGGTGAGTGAATTATGGGAGTCGCGCATGCACATTAAGCTTTTGTTCAAAAACATTTTCAATTTCTAAACGAATGCGTTTTTGGAATTTTTTGGATGCGCATCGTCACAGAATTCGATTCACACGCAACACATGCGAGGGAGGCGAACTCACTTTGCATGCCGCTTCTATCGTTTTACACAAAGCTCCCGAAGATGGTTCGCAGTAGAAAACGTGCGCCATAAACTGTTCTTGGGCAGTCCTCATGATGAATGCGCAATGTCTACAAATTCCAAAAAAAAAATTTTCAATAAAAAAAATTTAAATAAAAATATTTTGTCGCCCTTTCTTACTTGACGTTTTTCCCAATGCCGAGAAACGACAAATACCTCACACGACATTCGGCGATTAATTTTCCTTCCTCCTGTAACAAAATAAAATTTTAAAAACATATTTATTAAAAATTTTGAATTTTTATTTTTTCTTACGCCTTGTTCAATGATGGTGATAGTAGAAGGTGCCACAGCCACGTTTACGTAACGCCACTGCTCCAACGTGGAAGTCAGGGCCAATTGGTCCACCGCTTGGTTCAACATGTCCATTCCGGTCGGACGCGGAACTTGCACCACGCCTGCGTAGCGCACTTTGAGAACTTTCTTTGGTTCCTCCATTGGAGTCGGAAATGATTGGGCTAAAAAGAAAATGAAATAAATTGAAAAATCTTTTTAAAAAAATGTTTATCTTTATTTATACCGGTGTATGTAGTGTGAGGAATTCGGTGATGGAACCGACGATGTTCGGTGGGCAAATTAGTCGGTCTGGGCAAACCGGTCCGTCCAATCCCGACAGTATTTCGCGGCCCCGTCGAATTGTTACTCGCACATTCGACCTGACGTCCGAGCGACTGAGACATGGTTCGTTCCAACATGATCCTTTTGCAAATATCGCGAAGTGTGTTTGCGATGGTTCGTGCAGGGGTGTCACATCGGAAGACATGGCACATGTGTTTACGAGAAGCGCGATCGCGAGCCACGTAAGCAAAATCCCTTCAAAAGAAAAACATTTTACTATTTTCAAAAACACAAAAAAAAAAATAATTAAATAATTAAATAATTAAAAAATTAAAAAAATCAAAAACGGATGACTTCTTTGATGGATATATGTATGACGGCATGCAAAAATAAAACGAGAATAAACTCATGAATTTATGTACGTAAAACGCAAACAGGCATGCAAAACGTGCAATTTTAAACTGGTCAGCTGGAAAAAAAGCTATAAAAATTAATTAATCTATAAAAAAATAATAAATATATAAAAATATATAATATTCACATGACACGTGTAAAAATAAAAAATTACAGCAAAAAATTGAAAAATTTTTTAAAATTTCTGTAAAATTTTAGTAAAAATAGATATAAGCAAAAAACAGCGGATTAACCTGGCATCGTTTAGTTGATTAGCCAAAGACAAATGTGAGCTGAGTGAGAGACAGCAGCGATGAAAAGAAATAACAAACAGAAATAAATGAAAATCAAAATGATGAAAAATGTAAAAAAAATAAAAATAAATTGTAAAAATAAAATAAAAACGTGAATAAATGTGTGAAGAAAGATTCGTATGTGAGTTTTTACCTTTCCCTAAACCCGCGAACCGGACACAGAAGCACAAGGGAAACATATAAATAAAAAAAAAAGAAAAAGACCGGGTGAAGTTGACAAAATCGGTCGAAATTTTGTCTCATTTTTCCTCATTAAATTCTCCTACTGACCAAAACCATGCAGGAAATTAAATATAAAATAAAATATAAAATAAAAAAAGTCTAAAAAAAATGAAAATACAAAAGAAAGAAAAGAAAAAAATTCGAAATTTCTCCTCCGAAACTGGACCTCACCTGCCATTGTCACGTCCAACTCCCCACACACGTATCGTGTGAATGGGTTGAGTGTTGAGAACTGTTAAATTTTCGGGGTCCACGAGTTTCAAGCTCGTGTCGTCCAGATCCATGAAAAGATCTTTGCCCTAGAAAAAAAAAATTTTTTTTAATTTTTATTTTTAGGGGAAATTTTTATATTTCCTTACATCACCCCAACGACCGACGGCGTCCAGAATGTCGTTGCGACCCAGAGACAGATCCACGATGCATTTATTGACAGCTTTGCTGCTCCGTTCGGGAGTGAGGTCATCTTCTGCGATTTCGACCCACCCAAGTGAGCGCACGGCAAAGCGAATTGGCTTGTCTTTCTCGCTGGATAGTCTGGGACACATTTGTAGTCTGGAATTTTAAAAAAATATTTTATTTTTTAATTTAAACCATTTTATTTAATTTTTTTCTTTACTGCGATTCCACATTTTCCACTTTGGGAGAAGTGATTTCCGAGGTAGCGACAGAACTCGTCGACGACGTCACTGTCGAATTGTTACTAACTGGACTCTAAAAAACACAAAAATAAAATTAATTTTTTTCCCTAAAAATAAAATTTATTTTTGACTACTATCGGGTCGTTGTTGATGCTGGCAGATCTCATCAATTCCTTGGCGTTCGGAGGTGGTAACGGTGGTGGATCCCTTTGAATGGTACCACTTTTAATGTGCCAATAGTAAGGTCCATCCGTATCTATTTAAAAAAAAATTATTTTTTAAAAAATTTATAAAAATTATTATTATTATTTTTCAACCTTCGTGTTTTTCCCATCCGGGAGGCAAAGCCATTTCTTTAGGGATTTCGCAAATCGGCGTCGTTTTGTCGTCGCTCGGAGGTTCCGACGGGGTGGAAGATGCCGTGCTCCGTATCGGGATCCCAAATATGTCGGGAAGTAGTTGCCGATTCTCGTCGGGGATTATGGGAGCCTGAATTCCACTGTCGTTACTGTCGGGCGAATTTATGTCCATGCCGCGATCCTCCCTGTAATACCATCAAATAAATCATCATCATCAAAATAAAAAATTTAAAAAAAAATAAAAAAAATTCATCGCTCGTCGTCATTTGTGGTTTTTCAGATAAGACACGCTTTAAGAGCATGTAATGGCACTGCCAGCTGGGCTAATTAACTTTTCCCTGGTTAATTTATCGATTTCGATCCGCCTGGAAGCTCGCGACTCGAAATGTCAAGACCAACCGCAACTGGAGTTAGCGAATGACAGAATCGATTCGATCGAGACTCCCGAGTCGATGAAAACAACAAAACAATTCTCTTTATTTTTTTTTACTTATTTTTTAAAAAAAAAAAAATTTTATCGATTTCCTAGTGATAAAAAGCAGTACTAACAGATCGAGTAAATCGGGACTCCTGTTTCTTTGGTTGGTCAAGTAGAAATCGTTGAGTAAACCGTTGCAGTTCACCATGTTTTCGTTTTCCTGATGAATTCGACGGTTGTCGTCATCGAAAAGACCACTGGTGGTCAAGTTGGTCGTGTCTAAATCCCGATTACTACATTTAAAAAAAAATTTTTTTTTTAAATTTTTTTTTTTAAATTTTTTTAAAATTAATTTTTGAACCTGTTATTGTCTTGTAATGAAGGTGGATTCGTTATGGCACTAGTCGTGGTGGTGGTAGTGGTGGTAGGCCCGGTGGCCAAATCGATGCCCATCGAAGTGAGGTCCAAATTGGCGTAACCGCGACGGTTTTTGACGGTGGTCTCGCGACGGAAATTGCACACGGAATCGAGTTCGTCGTACAACTCATCGTAAATTACCTGCTCGTTGTTCGTGTTGCAGTTGACAGCGTCGTCCAAATGGTAGTTAGGGTTGGAAAAACCCAACAAATTATTCTCTAAAAAAACAAAATCAAAAAGTTAAAAAATTTTAAAAAAATATAAAAATTTCAAAAAAATCAAAGTTTTTCTGAAAAAATTCTCAAATCACAAAATTCCCCTCTAAAAAATTTCAAAAAAATAAAAGAAATTTCGAAAATTTTTCCCAAAAAATCCAAAATTTTAAAAATTTAAAAAAAAAGTAAAAAAACTGACATGAAACAACATCAGACTCAATCATCCACCCCTTTGATCTCATCGCCTCTCCACAGCCCTTAATGGTCACTAGCAAAAGAATCGGGCGATTACGCTGGCAAAATTCCAAACCTTTGACCAAAAAGATGTCCACATATGCGAAGGAATCATTATCCACACTAATGAGGGGGTGAAAAGACCAAAACTGCAGTAACTGGTCGATGACCCAAATCATCGATTCGGTGCACATCAAATAAATAAATATAAAAATTTTTTTTTTCTCTCTCTCTCTCCTTATTGCGAGTCGTCCGGACGATTGCGGCTCGGAAATAATTCAACGAATTTTTACGGCACCTGCAAACGCTCGGACTAATCCCACAAGGACCTGGAAGCGGCAAATCCAATCGACGAGATGACGTCTAATGGCGCGAGCGAGACCCGGGACACGTAAATTCCACACCAGATTAACGCAATTCTTTCCAAAACGAATTTCGGAGAGAAGAAAATTCAAAAAAACCAAAAAAATCGATCGAATTTTTAATTAAAAAATTGAAATTTGATGCGAAATCACATCCAGGGGTTAGGGAGTAGGCTTTCCTGGATAGTGAGTCATGTCTACTGTGAAGCCATCCTACAGGCGGGGTTTTTCCTACATATTTTCAATGACTCACCACATTATTCCACTCCAACGAATTTCATTTAAAAGAAAAAAATTTTTATAGAAAATTTGATGAAAAATTATTTTATTACTAATTTATTAAGAGTCAAATGTAAAAATCAGATTTAAAAAAAAAATTAAATTTTTTTTGGTGGTCGGGGGAAATGAAAAAAAAAAATGATGGCAATTCGCCCTGTGCTGTGCAGTGCAGTGCGACATTCTGCAGCGTGGGTCTCACGATCGCAGTTCCCAAGGTAACCGCATGAAAACCCGCAAAGAAACTCGCCAAACACGACAGATGGCCGCAAAACAAGGCCATTAATCGCAAAACCCATTAAAAAACCCGAAAATCGCATCTCCCGGTCGTAAAACGACCCAAACAACCCACCCTGCTAAAATGCTCAACATTAACGCGGCGACTCACGACCCGAACCTCGATTCCACCCCGCCTTCTCCCGCCCGAACCCAGCCGACGTCGCGACGACTCGGCCAGAATCGTCTTCCCGTCTTTTCTGTGTGCGAGACACGGATTTTCGGACGGAAAAACGAGTAAAAAGCGTCGAAAAATGATGGTAAAAATCGACATTACTTACTCTGCAACACCATGGCGTCTGGAAATCCACAGACGAAGCAGCGCCAATCACGTGACGCGGTGGAATCGACCAATGAGAGGGGTGCGCGATGACACGTCTTGGACGAGCCACCGACGCGACCGCCGTGCACATATTTATAAATCAATCCGTCGACTGACGATGCGATGCGCCGATCCGTCTCACTAATTATCGAACCCAAACACACCGTCCATGTGCTCGGACGAGTTAGTTAGTTATGGAAAGATGCCGGTAGACGGCGTGTCGTTTGCAAGCAAACCAGATGGACTGGTTTCGAAAAGTTGTCTTTTTCGAAATCTTTTCTTGCGAATGGTCAAAGTAGCCTATAGCGACCTTAAACAAGACACGTCTTTATTTTAGCGAATACCCGGTTCTGTGTTTGTCGGGTTTCGACTCGCGTCTTTCATTAGGACGTCGACGGAATTTGGAGGCCGAAATTCAATCGGGCGATTGCCCATTTCACAATTTTCAATCTCAAAATCCCCAAGGGGTTGCAATTGGGAATGAGATTTTTTTTCTTTTTTTACTCTCTCTCTCTCTCATCTGTGGCTCCATGCTGTCTTGGCTGGGCGTTTTGGTTTGACATCCGTTGCCACTGGTTACGCCAACGACTGGGTACCTGGGGAGTGGTGTGCTGGCGTCTATTGTATCAATACAATTGCCAACCGGTCGGTCTCTTGGCATGAGTTGTCTTTTTCATTTTTTTTAAAAAATTGATTTTCTTTTTGAATTTTTTTTTTCTTCAAATATTATGGAATGTTAAACTACTTCCGGTTCGAATATTTTATTTTTTTATTTTTTTTTGGGGGTAAAAGTTTGTTGTTGGGTTATTAATATTGTAGAGTATGTATGTTTTGTGAAATATGGTGGGTGGCGAAATGAGGAGGTTTGGGTTTTGTTAAATTAAGATGGAAGGGAATCTAGGGGAATGTTTTGCTTCGTCAAAATGAGATTGATCGACAACGCCGCCTGTCGGGGGCAGTCTCGGTGGCGCCTTTGTCGTTACATTTTCATGAGCCCACCATTATCTAATTAGGTATTGAAACTGGGCTCGATCGATATAAACGGCCACAATTGACCCACGTCTGGCCGCAAACGCCATCGTGCGGCAAAACCAGACACACACACACACACAAAATTTAAAAATAAAATTTAAATGCCCGACGACAGCCATCTTGTATTTTACGGAACACGATACCGAAACTTGGCACGATCGATTAAAACGGGTAATTAATCACTACCAGACGTGCGAATCAAATTTGCACGACTCCGGCAAAAGCACGACCCGACATCTTACGACTTGGTAATTTCTAATTACCGTAAATCTTCTGGTCAAGCGCGGGTCTCGGTCAGACAATACTATGGGTGGGTGAAAAACGAAACCGACTTTCTCGAGTTATCAATTGGGAATTGGAAAATGATGTTTTTGTCATGATCAATTATTACGCCAGTCTGACTCTAATAAAACAGAAGGAAACTTGATTCGCGGATGCACTGTCTAGAGGATTTACGATAAACATCTTTGGACGTATGGTCTCAGTAAGCCACTGCCCACTGGGGACCTTAAACTCCATCTGGGGCCATGTGCGACCATTTAGATGATTCCAAACGTAGTCGTTCATGCACAGATAAACAGATGGAC
>JAQFZO010001371.1:0-16136 GCA_034695885.1 Geophilus flavus
TCATCTTCTTTTGCATCTTTGAAAATCCAAAACAAGACTCTGCTTCCTTTCTCACAAAACAACGTCTGTAGAGGACGAAAGCGGTCTTCGATCAACAAAGATCTCCATCCAGTCCATTCACCATGCCACATCATCATCAAAATCTTCATGTCATGAACTTCTACAAATGCAAAGTTAAAAAATTATGTTATTCTTTACTTAACTTGATTAAAAAGAAGTTCACTAACTTGTAAGTCAAGAATACATTGAACGACCTTAAAAAAAACCTTAACCTAAAACTGACTTAAAAAATTTGCACATGCGCAAATCATGCATTTTCTGTGAAAACCACATGGAACTTAATAAACAACCCTGATATTTTTCCAAACTTAGGGGATGTTATGCCAAATGTAATATAATATAATATAAATGCAAATAAAAATATCCTCACCAGTTTTAGATTTATTATTACCATAACCCTTTTTCTTGTTAAAGTGATGTATACAGTATACTTGCCTCCATTTTAAAAATGAGTTAAGTTCACCCAAGGTATGGGTGTGACTGCCACTGGATCAACTTAAAAAGGTTCATTTAAGACAAAACACCAGTGGCTGATGTCATTTCCAGGGTTGGACCCGCTACTCTGAATGCAAAATAATGGTATGTACATTTACCCGGTATACTATATACACATAATGTTTCCTATGAAAAAAATAATAGATAAGATAAATCAAAATTAAATAAGTACCGCAGCGCGTTTTTCATATTGCTAAATTTTGAAATAGGGGGATCGGAAGTAGCGGGACAACTTTCAACTTTCCGTAGCGGTAGTGGTAAAGCATGCTACAAAACTTCAGTAGCAGGCCCAACACTGGACTCATTTCCAAGCGGAGTTAGCTGTTTTTCAGTAAAACATAAATTTTTAACTGTTAACGTAGTACCTATTGTCGAATAAATTGTATATTGCAATACCGATGCTTTGAATAAAGCTTTCCGGTGATCATCACTGATGAAACGACACATCTCTTCGATGACGGGCAACATTAACGACCTCGTTTCGAGTCTGCTAGACAGCACGAGACACCTCAAAACTTGGGAAGTCTTTGTCTCTATCAGGTAAGAAAGTTGCAACTTTGTTGCATGCGTCAGGAAAAAGTAGATGATGTCTAGATCCCAATCATTCAAGAAATTATGATCGTCTAAGTCTTCACTCCACCATCTAAACACTTTGTCTCTTCTGTTTTCATCTAATTTCTTCCAAAAATATTCGATTAAAGACACACATTGAGACCCGTTCATCACCTCTGATATTAAGTTCTCGATGTCGTCCTGCGAGAATTTTTTCCCAGTGACGAATTGTTTCCAGTATTCGCTGATCGGGTTTACAGTTTCACCCATTTCGAACAAATAGAAGAAACGAATAACTTCTTCTTCTAAACCGTAGTTACAAGCCAAATTCCAGGCACGCTGTTCAATTCCCACAAAATTATCTTTTATGAAGTGACGAACTGTATTTTGCATATCGATCCTGCCATGTGGCGTCCAATAAAATTTTCGGATGCTGCGTCTTTCAGAAATACCGTTAACACTGAAGTAAGGGGAATAGATACTCAACTTGATTTTCGTGGCAAGTGTGCTTTCCAATTCTGCTACTAATGACCTGGGAATTAATGATTTTGTTGCGTTTACCAACGACTCCAGCATTCCTCCAAATTCGTCGCGCGGTGGATCGCCGAGGTAAAGGTAATATTCTTTATCGTCACATGTTACTAAGTTTGGATCGACGGTTTGCAATAATGTTAAGGCGACTGAGTCGAGCGAAAGTCGTTTTAACGTCGGAATGGATTCAGTTTTTTTGATGCATTGCCATAAGTGATCTGTGAGCGATTGATAGTCGCTGCGTGCGTTGCCAGACATTTTTACCTTTTGTGGTATTACCTAGATTAATAGTATACAAGGTATACAATGTTAGTTTTCTTTCATCGCCAGAATGAAATGTCGCTTACCGGTTAAAAATATGTTCCAAGTTAGTCAGATGAACAGTAATTAACCCTTGGGATTGCGACAATGGTGATAAATGAACATAAGAGCTGAAGCGATGTAGCATTGAATTTCTCATCCGCTAGAGTGTAGCAGATTTAAACCGAAGGTATATCCCCATGGTAACACATTGAAAATTAAAGACAATCGTGCGCTGAGACGACAATGCAATACATTTAAAATTAAAAGTGTAACTGGAAGCGAAACAAATCAATCATTTTGCTGGATAAAAAAGCTTTATAAAGTTTAATAGACTAAGTTAGGTATAAAGATTACGTACAGTAAAATCCAATTAAAACAAATGCGAAACTTAATATTATTCCGAAAAAGCTTAAATGAAATCAGGAAGTTAAATATTTTGAAAGATTTTTGAAAACACTACACTTTCTCAAAATGATCGATTATTTATCAATGATCAAATTGATCAATGATTTTTGCGCACCATGCGATTTTCCTCTGGGAAAAACTTCCAACATTGGCCAATGGCCATGGGTGGCAAACTGCGATAACATAAGGTGACCAGATTTTGAATTTTTCAAGTAGGACATCGTATCAAAAACGTTATATCGATTTTCTGTATCGATATACGATATCGATATATTTTCCAAAACACCATAGTTTGCAAAAATATGGCATTTTAGTCTCTTTGACATTCGCTTCCATGTTGTAGACAGACAAAGTGCGCATGCCCAACAACTCACCGATGTCCGGATGGAGATCTTGTAAGTGATGCCACTAAATGGCAACACAAAATCAAATTCATGAAAAATAAGGTTGATGTCACTTTTTTTTAGAAAGGACAATTTTTGGAAAAGTAGGAAAAGTAAGACAAAATTTTTGGGAAGGACAAAAGTTTTCAAAGTAGGACGTGACGTCACGTTAGTGAGGAGTGAGGATTGTGGCCCCAGCCAATCACCACATTTCGGTTCTTGTGACGTAAATACCCTGGGACGTAAATTGTCTTTCATTTGGTGATTGTGGCTTTTCTTGCATCAATTATATTTGTACAGAGTTTATTCTTATTTAAATAAATTTACCATTTACACAAGTTGTTATTCGAACCCATAAAAAACTTTGTGTTTTTATATATTTATAGTGGAACACACTTACAACGGCCTCGGTTATAACGTCAACCCGCATATAACGTCACTTTTTCCCCGTCGCAAAAATGTTGATGTAAGGTGGTTCCATTATATTCAGTGTTTTTAGAGGAAATCGCTTCAAATTTTTAATACGAAAAACAATTCCAATATGGTAATCTTTTTTTTTAATTTTAAACAAAATTTTTAAAAAAATATGAAACTCAACACCTGACTGCAAACATCTGCATTGCCAATAATCATAAAAATAATATGCAGTATAACTTTTAATTCAACCTAGCCAAGCAATCGTTCCCACCTGCCCACTTAAACAACTATAAACTCTACAAAAATTCTGAAAAACGTTACATCGCATTCAACCAACGATGAACTCTGCAATTTTCCTCCCGTTCATCTTTGCTCTCAGCAGCGCATGTTTCAAATACGACATCTCTTTAGTCAATCCATCCGGTCTGTCTATAGCCTCCCTTGACGTTTCCACCTCAAATTTCCCATCGGAAGCTTTCACCGATGTCTCCTTCTGTTTCTGGACGAACCCTTTCGAAGATGGACAACATTTCCCGATCACATATGGAGCCGGCGGTGGCCTTAAATTCGCCCTATTTTTCAACTCCACGATGACCATGGTCCTGATCAATGGAAGTCCACAATTTACTAGTGGAAATTTGATTCAGTTTAATCAATGGTCCCACGTTTGTTTCACTTGGACCAACAGCGATGGGACTGCCAAGTTGTATGTCGATGGGGATGAAGTGTTTACTGCCTCTGATTGGTTTACAGGTGAAACGATTCCTGTCGACAGTCCAAATCTGTGGCTTGGACAGCCGTTTGGGTTTGGTGGACCGGATGTGAAGACTGCTTATAATGGGTTGATCACCATGGTAAATGTGTGGAACTGGGAATTGTCTGATACTGATGGTGAGTAAATAGTGAGGGGGGGTTGTTTAGAATAGCAGCCGCACACTAACTGGTTCTGGACCAAAATTAGTGGTGCGACTAAAGTACACGTAACACAGGTGTAGAGCAAAAGGGTAAAGGTGCATTTTCACGTAAGCGAGTTTCACCCTTCGCGAGCGAATTTCAGTTAGCTAACTGACAATGCTGAACACTTCCAGATAGGTACCGAAGTGGAGAAACGGTGATATGTGCAGTTTTGGCTGATTAAAGAATCCTTTGCTTGCCAACATGTGTGCTTACTTGTTAGTTTAGTCAGACCACCAAGTTTGGTCCAGATGGGGTGTGCAGCTGCTATTCTATAAAATGGCAATAATACTTGGATGATGTACTCCAACCAGAATTTATAACTTAGGCATGATTCCTACAAATTCACTAGCTGCATTCAAAAACTAATGTGTTTTTGTTGTGGTTTGTGTTTTAGACGTCACTTGTTCTCATTAAACTGAGAATTAATGAGAAATAAGTTACGCCTAAAACACAAAACACAAGTTTTGTTTTAGTTTTTGAATGCAGCTACTGATGGGCGCTCTCTGGCTTATGATCGCTTGAATTTCTTGACTGTGTGAATTTCATGTATGTAAGCTCACGTTAAATTCTCCATATCCAAAACCTGGATGGCTTACACGGCCAGGAAACTTGGAGCAGTAGTAAGTTGGAGGCTGCTCATCAGTGAATTTCTAGTATGCAGTCCATGTTCAATCTTCCATATACAGAGATACTTGTAGATAGGCTGTGGTGACTAATTGAATGTGGTATTGAAGCTTAGTCACCACTTCCGGGTCCGGGCTTAAAAGCCTGGTCACCAAATCATCCATGATTAGAGGCATTTGCTGTCAATTTTTAACCAGCTGGCGGCTTGCTAAAACTGCAGCAGCTTCAAAAAGCCACCAAATATGGCCTGGTGGCTGCTAAAATGGTAGCTGAACCATCACGGTGCATTTCACTTCACATGAACAAGCGATCCGCAGACAAGACAGTCCAAAATGGAATTGTAATACCACAATGCACATTTTAGATTTCCAGTGTGATGTTAAAAGGACAGGATGTTATAATCTAGAGGGTACCAGTGTACTTATTTCTTATTTTATTTGTTTAGTTTTTGGTCTCAGTACTTGTGTACCAACTGATTCCGGCGATGTAGTCGACTGGTCATTATCGAGTTGGTCATTGAAATCCGCCTCAGTGCAAGAAACCTATTTGGAATGCAATCAAAATGGATGCCCGGATGTGCTGGTCGATTATGACACTGCAGCAATGTATGGTGACGATGAATACGATGCGTATCCTGAGGATGAGCCAACTGATGAGCTAACCGATGAGCTAACCGACGAACATGCGATGGACGTTCAAGCCGAAATTGCATTGCTCAACAACATGTTAGTTTCGATATTATTTTTATGGTCATAATGTGTCATTAATGAATTTTAAATTATTTTTTTTTAGTTTGTTGCGTTTATTGACGTCTTCAACTATTGGTTCAGGCACATGGAACGGGTTGTTCCAGATTCTGTTGAGCGTAATACAATCCATTTCGGTGTGGTTTGGACAGACGATGTACTCGTCTTACGACTAGGGGGAGCAGTTCTCTATACGAGCCCAATGATGAGAAGTTTACTTGGGCTCATAAAAAGACTAGCACTCTATTAAAACCCTATATATACAGTAAGCACGATGAATAAAACATTCTAGCTTCAACCACCATTGGAGTCTGATCTCATTTCTTACACTTACATTTCTTACACACTGTAACAAACAGGACCAATTAGGACACTGACCAACCGTATCTTGACTTATCAACATTCACTATTAAGTATTTGTATACATTTTAAATACATAATGGATCACACCCGGTTACACCCAATACAATAATAATACAATTAACTTTGATTACTTCCAAAAAAAACAATAAAGTCAATCTTTACTGGTTTCAGTAAAGATTTAGTTACGGATATAATTTGTATGTTAATTCGAGTAACAAGTTCATGGCAAGATTAAAAAATGATGTAACATGAAACCTCAAACAGACAAAACTCACGGTATAACTCATTTTATCAATTTGCGTCAAATCTCCAGACATCACACATCACACGAAATGAAGACCGTGTTTTTAGTGATCGCCTTTACATTTCTTCCAGCAAATGCAGGTGGAGAAAAAAAATGAAATCCCCATTTATTTAATACAGTAACAAGAAACCTTGAACCGATAAAACAAGTTTCATTTTACTCTTATTAAATCACATCAAGCATCTATTCGCCAGACATCAGAAAATCGTACAAGATGAAAATCCAGCTTTTACTCATTTCTTTCTCTTTCCTCTCGACAAACGCGTGTAAGTAAACAAAAATCCTTCCTCATTCGATGACCGACATCGATTTTTACCTTCCAGACGATCAATTATTCATGCACGTGAACGGTAAGCCCGTGAGTAATGGGGCACACGTCTTAGTCCCGCAAGGAAAAAACGAAATCGACTGTACATTCATTCGGGATCACAACATTCTGTGGTTTGTCGACAACAGACTTTACCTGGCGACGAGATTGGAAAAAAGCGAAAATTCTAGTCATGTTCGTTCCGTTTTTGAAGTTAATTTATATCCAGGCAGCAAAGTCCACATTTACTGCGCTCTAGGGGGAACTACCACATTGACCAGAGCGACTTTTGAGGCTGCGGGTGAGTATGTGACTATATGTAATACAGGGAATGGCAACTCCATCGTATATTGTTGGGTGCATACTCAGGCAATTCACAGCTCACTTCCTTCCAACACAAGATGGCGGTGTGCAGCATGATGTGTGAGGTGTGAGGATCGCGATGATGCTTTCCAGCGTGGCAAATTGATCTGAGCATGCTCAGTAGCACAGTGTATCAACTTCCTGGGGAGGGGGAACAGAAATGGAGCCACTACATATTAATAAGAAGTTTATTTCCATTTGTAAAGTAATTGACTGTGAGATTTATTTAAATTTTGACTTATCAATTGCTACTTTGGTTTGTTTATTTAATGGTTGTAATTCCATTTTTAATTTTTGTTCTTATTGGTTTTTTTATTATTTTATTTTGATTTTTAATTTTTGTTTTTATTGGTTTTTTTATTATTTTATTTTGATTTTTAATTTTTATTTAATTTTTAGTTTATTTTATTATTTGTATTATTTCATTTTTTAATCATTTATTTAATATTAGAAGCCCATACGCCCCCATTGCAACGCGACTTTCAGTCTCCACTTTTCTGACTTTTAGCCAACTGCGCATGAGCGAGTTACACAGCGCGCATGCTCAAAGAGGGCTGCTGTGCAGGTAAGCGTCTTCGCCAACCCTCCTATTGCCTATGCATGCACCCAACAAATACAGTACCATGGAAATAACACTCTCTTTATTACAACTCCATGATGTGACAGTTAGGATGTTGATTCCTTGTTCATCAAGTGATTTTACTCCCATTTAAACAGTCGAAACGAAGAGTGTCACGCTGGGTGACAAGTCCATACATAAGGAGCGATTTGTTCTGAACGACGAAGAGAAAATCATCCAGTGCCGGGCGGATGGTGCGCCAAGGGCTGACGATTTCTTGATCAAAAAAGCAACAAAGGGCAATAATTGGCAAATCGTTTCGACTAACTCGACGCATCGAGTGGTGGAGTCGGGGTCGTACATGTGCGAAGCGAAGAACAGATATCTAAACGGGACTGCCATCGGACATTACGTGAAATCTGAAGAATTGCGATTCATTCATCTAGGTTGGTCATTCGGTTTTTATGTGATTTAAATAAAACGAATTTATATTGAATTTATTTATAGGAAACATGGAAAAAAAACTTTCGAACATGGATGAAAAATTGTCGAAGATGGTTGAACTGATTGAAAAGATGAAAAATACAATTGGAAAGGAATGAGTGTCTGAATGTAATTGTGACATGAATAAATAAATAAATAAATAAATAAATCAGTAGATTGAATTTGAATTTGCGCCTTTTTTGGCAATAATACACAAATAAGAGAAACGGTTTTTTTGGATTCCTTTACAAACTTGCGGTGCATAAATGCTAGTTTATTATTGTAGATTGTACAAAATATAATATTTTAGTCAATGTAGATTTTTCAAGGGGAAAACCTACAGTAGATAGGAATTTTAGGAATTCAAACCAGAGTTACCTGATGGTAATTTGTAGGCCCAAAAAGGCTTGACTTGAAATTAAACAAGTGAGAGAGTTGAAACTTCACTCTGGTATACATTTTAAATACACCCATCAGAATAATGATGCAATTAACTTTGATTACTTCCAAAAAACAGGGAATAAAGTCAATCTTTACTGGTTTCAGTAAAGATTTAGTTACGGATATAATTTGTATGTTAATTCGAGCATAAGTTATGGCAAGATTATAAAATGTCGTAACATGAAACCTCAAACCGATAAAACTCGCGGCAGAACTCATTTTATCAGTTTGCGTCGAATCTCCAGACATCACACATCACACGAAATGAAGACCGTGTTTTTAGTGATCGCCTTCACATTTTTTCCAGCAAATGCAGGTCGATAAAATAAAATCTCCATTTATTTAATACAGTAACAGCGATCAACAGTTTTTTCATTTCAGATGACGCACACATCATGTATTGCAATGGTAAACTCGTCAAGGGCAAGAGATTAGTTACAGTCTCTCGAGAAGCCGTATTCGAATGTAGATCAAATAAAGCCAAAAATATCTTATACCCCGGTCGCACTACACAAAGCTCAGATGTAGGCTAGCTTATTGTGAGCTAGCTTATTTTAAGCTACACTCTTACAAATGTGTGGTGTAATTGGTCCCAAATTTGGTACTGTTATTCGGTCTAAATTCTACACTTTCCTGGTGCAAGTTTAGAAGTACCTACAATCCTGGTAAAAAATTCTCCCTTGCACTAAGCAGCATTGTTGACCAAAAATACTCTCCAAGTGGGTTTTTTTCAAGTGAAATACTTTGGTCAAAGATGTTGCTCACTGTAAAGTCAACAAATCCAAATAAATCCCAACAAATCTTAACAAAACCCTGAAAATCTATTTTAAAAAATCACTAGCTGCGTTCAAAGCTCAGTAGATTCTTTTGATTCTATTGATTGCCTGATTTTTCTATTGATTGGTTGCGATTCATAGCTTAGACGATTCATAACCCCCGCAGAGGGTATGGTTGATTCTTCCTATCAACATTTCAGGGACTAATAAGTAAGTGTCGGCGGGACGAAACATCGCCAGGACGAATTGTCTTTGGGCGAAATGTCCTCGAGACGAACTGTCGAGTAGGACGAATTGTCTAGGACGAAATGTCGTGAGACGAACTGTCGTGAGACGAACTGTCGTGGGACAAAGTGTCGTGATCCCGCAATTTTTATCTCGGAATTCCGTCAAAATCGCCTCTCCCCCCCTCCCTCCAATCTTAGAAATCCCAAAAATCTTGACAAAATGGCAGGTTTTTTTCAAAAAATCGTTCAAAAAATCGCCAAATTCATCACAAAATCATTCAAAATCTTAATGAAAACCATCCATTAATTTTCAGAATCTCATACAACACCTGAGATTTTTAAAAAATCTAGTCAACGGAAACTAGAAAATTGCAAATTGCATTTTAACTGACAAGTAAGAAAGAGAGAAAAATACCTGAAAAAACTCATGACATAGTACATAAAACGTGACGTCAATGCTATACTCATGCGAGCAAGCACTCCATGTTAAAACAGAGGTAGGAAGTTCATGTTCCCCTAAGTCAAAACTTTCCGGCATTATTCACTATTTTTACTGCACTATTCACTTTTACCAGCATGCCGCCTGTTCCAGGGTATACAGTAATAAGGGGAATCACAAAGGCAGGGCTTGGAAGTTTCTCCCCCTAACAGAAAAGAAAAGATTACCTGTAGACCCCATTAAGCTTCTGTACCAAGATGCCTCTTGGTGCCTATTAATGAGGAGAACCACAGATAGGGCTTCCCCTCTTAAAGAAAGATGAGAAGTTTGACTGATTATCCCTCACAGAAACATGCTTTAAAAATTTTTGCACATTTCGTCATTATCACTGCCGGTAATAACTCGACTTTTCCAAAAATTAGTTCCTTCTTGCCCAGAACTTTTGGTTTAGGTGTAGTGTTGAAATAGTAAGGGACAGTAAAGAGAATTGTTAAGCAGTTTGTGCAGTTTGGTGAGCACACGCAACCTATATAGCTTTATCTCTGGTATTCACAGGCTTCTAAGTTTTTTGCCCGATTCCTAGAAATTCACCCCTTCATTAATGGCAATGGAACAACGGCTAGATTACTGCTCTCGTCTCTACTGATAAAGTATTCAATTGTGCCTGTCTCCCTTTTTCTTCCAAAGCGTGACTCTGCACTTGATGTTTTTGGAAAATGTGTTATTTTAGCAACTCCAGCACGCTGATTAGACTCATGATAACTTTCAATAATTGGTGTGTTCAAAAGTCCTTATTTAAGTGCATTACTGAATTAAATATACTTTAAAGTTAACCAGAAGTTATTACCGTAAATCCTCTAATAGAACACCCACGCACTAATTGCAGAATTAAGTTCCAAACAAAAAATTTGTGTAACCAATTGATTGTTTTGATGATTGTAAGCCCTGTTAGCTTCAGCACCAAGATGCCTCTTGGTGGCTACACTTAATGGAGAATCACAGCGATTGGGCTTGGAAGTTTCTCCACCAATTCACAGCATATAATGAAAATTATGGAATTTTTTTAAAAATGCACAGGTTTCGAATATTTGACATTTTGTATTTTGATATGAAGGGGTCATTGACTTCGACTCTGATAAGATAATAAGAAATAATTTTGCCAAGTGAAGTGAGTACGAAAATGGTTGAAAATGTGTCGGTCGACCCACGAGTTTCTGCCGCAAAATGAGAATGCTGTCGAAATATCCAAGAAAAAAGAAACGGGACCCACCGACGAGACCTTTGCCACCGAAGCCTGTTGAGTTGCCAAAACCTAAGTAGCATCGATTCTGAGATCGTCAAATCAGTTCTAGTGGGAATTCTTTAATGAATGATTTAATTGTTTTTTTTTAAATTAGTAGGCCCTGTTATCCTAGCACCAAGTTAGCCGTTTGATACCTACTAATGAGGGAGCCACAAAGAGGTAAGGGCTTGAAGTTTTTCGTCCCAAAGAACGTACTGAAGATTGCTACTTCGGCCACAATGTGGCTGTCTTTGTGGATTGTGTTGTTGCAAACAACTATAATCACTCGACTAAATCAACCACCGAGTGGTGAGTAAGAAAAAAAAAATATTTTAAATAAATTTTTATAAATTTCTTTTTTTTAGGTCCATTTTTGGAAGCTCAATTTTCTGGACAAAATCTCTCCAAGTTTCCCAAACGTATCCAATTACCAGAAAATGCACCCAAAGATGGATGCCCAAAATTGAAATGTCACTTTTGCAACTTTACTACTGTACTGTCATTTGGATTTTTTGGCCCGGTGCGACTTATTTTGGGACACCCTGCAGACGCTGAAATTCTTTCACGTGATTACGTGCAACTTCATCAAGATCAAGACAATTGGCGATAGCCGCCCTTTTTACCGAATCTAAAAACTCCGCCGCTACGGTGGATCCCTTCGTACCAGCGAAGGGGATCACCGTAACATGCTTTGTTAAAGATCGTCGCACAGACGACGATCTGAAATCCACGAGTTGTGTACGGTCTCTTTCTCGGCTAATCCTTTAACATAAGCTTCCAAGGCTTTTTGAGACTTGAAAGATTCCATTTTGAATTTTAGACTTGAAATAGGATTTGGTTTATTTTTCTATTTTGATTGTCCCATAACACAATGGGGGACACTGATTATGTGATAATTTGGAAGGTGCATGGGCATTTCCAAGAAATAAATGTTCATTCTGTTCTAAAAACTTCAGATCTTTGATAAGATTTTTGAACTATTTTGTGATTATTTTGAATGATTTTGTGATGATTTAGAATGTGTTTTTGAAGGTGTAAAATGTTGTTCCTATACAGGGTGGGAAAAAAGTCTGGTCCCATCAAATATTTCAAAATCAGTACTAGTTATCAACAAAACAATGATGGGGTCAAATAGGAAGTTGGGGGTGCTGAATCCAATGGTGTTCTCAAATTTGATATTCGAGGTGATTTTCAAGGTTATTCATATTCTCTCTTGAGAACCGTGATAGATAGAGTTTAAAAGTCAATTAGAAAGTTGTAGAGCACCGTCAAATTAGTCTAAAACTGTTGATTTTAACGTTTCTAGTCCAACAAGTCGTTATGATTTGTGTTTACGAGCTGGAAATTATGTTGAAATTTAATGATGGGCAGTGTTTACTTGTAGTTTTTATGTAATAACTTTTTTTCTATGACAGCTATCCGTGTGAAATTTTTTTGGAAATAAACTTTTTGAGTTGGCGAGTATTTTAAAATTAAAATCAGCACTGTAGAACCAATAGTTTTTTTTTAATTGATTTTTGAAACTGGGTCAATAATTTTGGAACACCCTGTATACAGTATATAAAAAGAAGAATCGTGTTTGAAAACTGCTTTAATTCTTATGTTAATTCGTCATTATCCAAACATCTGGTTGTATAAATGAGTCAAAGAATTTTTTTCCAATTAAAAAAATTGAAAAAAAAAATTAAAATAAATAAAAAACTTATCACATTTCACCAATTATATTTTTTTTTGCATGAGTGACAAATTCCACACCCAGAACGGATGTTTTTAATTAGTTTTTTTTAATACGAGGGGGTGGACTACTGGACACCCAATGAGACCAGGGAGGGGGTTCCGCACTTATGAAAATCATCGACAAGGTTTGCAAGTCTCAAATTTAAAGGTTTGATTTTTTGAATTGCAAATCAGAGTATGAGATTTGCAGGATTTGTTGAGATTGTGTTTTCTCGTAATTTAGAGATTTTTTAAATAGATTTTCAAAGATTTGTTGGGATTTACTCAGATTTGTTGATTTGTAAATCAGAGTATGGGATTTGAAGATTTGTTGATTTGCAAATAAGTATGGGGTTTGAAAATTTGTTAATTTGTTGGGATTTGCTCAGATTTGTTGATTTGCAGAATTTGTTGGGATTTGCTCAGATTTGCAGAATTTGTTGGGATTTGCTCAGATTTGCAGAATTTGTTGGGATTTGCTCAGATTTGCAGGATTTGTTGGGATTTATTGAGATTTTGTTGAGATTTTCAGTGTTTTATCGTAATTTTTACAGATGTTTTAAATAGATTTTCAAAGATTTGTTGGGATTTGCTCAGATTTGTTAATTTGCAAATCAGTATGGGGTTTGAAAATTTGTTGATTTGTTGGGATTTGCTCAGATTTGTTGATTTGCAGAATTTGTTAGGATTTGCTCAGATTTGCAGGATTTGTTGGGATTTACTGAGATTTTGTTGAGATTTTCAGTGTTTTATCGTAATTTTTAAAAATGTTTTAAATAGATTTTTAAAGATTTGTTGATTTGCAAATCAGAGTATGGGAATTGAAGATTTGCAGGATTTGTTGATTTGTTGGGATTTATTAAGATTTTGTTGAGATTTTCATTGTTTTATTCTAATCTTTTACAGATGTTTTAAATAGATTTTCAGATTTTCAAAGATCTGTTAAAATTTACACAGATTTGTCAATTTTTTAGAATTTGCTGATTTACAAATCACAAATCTAACCTCAAACAAGACACACCTTAGATTTAATTTTATAAAAAAAATTTTTCTAATTTTTTCTATTTATTTCTTAATTCCAGGAAGACGAACCGTTGTCATTTTTATGGTCAGTAAAAAGAAATCCACCGGCATTTCTATTCGGCACGATCCACGTCCCCTATTCGCGGGTATGGGACCACATTCCGGAAAACACAAAACGCGCATTCGAAGCGAGCGAAAACATCTTTTTCGAACTGGACTTGACGGATCCGTCCACAATCTCAGCCCTCACACATTGCCAATTACTACCCGCTGGAGAACGCCTTTCAGACATCTTACCAAAGGACCTTTACCGACGTTTGAAACGTCATCTGGAATACGTGAGATCCGCTTTACCCTCGTGGATGACCGCCGAACAGAGGGGAAGGGGACTTTACGCAGATTATCTGTTTAACGCACTCACGGGCAATTGGGAACGAAAAAGACCCGTTTGGGTGATGCTTATGGTCAACGCGCTTACCGAAAGTGACGTTAAAGCCAGAGGAATTCCCGTACTCGATTTGTATCTGGCGCAAGAAGCGGAACGAATGAGTAAACCCACCGGTGCTGTTGAAAGGGTCGACGAACAGTGCCTACCACTTAATGGCCTCGATGGGTCACAAGTGAGTTATTAAATAAAAATAAAAAAAATAAAATAGTAGGTGCATTCAAAGTTCTTGTTTTTGTTGTTTAATTTCAGTTTTTTCTGTTTTTTTTTTAAAAATTATATGATAAAACAGCCGAAAATACTCTCTATAAATCAAATATTTTTGTTTTTTTATTTGTTTTTGATCGTTAGTTGCTAATTTGGCCACTAGGGAAGCAGAAAAAGGTATACAAAAAACAGTAAAAACAAAAACTTCTGATCGGGTTGTTTTTGATGAAATTCCGAGGTAAAAGTTACAGAACGAGAATCTAGTGACTTTATTCGTAATTCCATGTCAGTCAACTCGTTACTGAGTCACTTTGATGTCATTCTATCATAATAGTAAAAGAGAAAGTAGCGAAACTACCTCCTATCAACTTTTAGACATGGGTCAGTAAAAATACTCATCCTGATAAAAATAAGCAATTTTCAATGCTAATTTTGGCAAAAAGCCCGCCCAATTATATGTTGTGGGGTCTTTTTGCAACAATGCGAAAATCGACGTGAAAGTTTGAAATGCACAATAAGCCCAATCACATTTAGAGGGTACCATCAGAACCGCCTGATCATGGTGATTCTGAAAATCTACATCCTGCCTTTCAAAAATGTGAACAACTCTAAAACCGCATTTTCCCGAAAAGATGCCATTTTGAATTCTACCCAACAAAGGATAATGCAGGAAAATACAGATTTCAAGGTGTTGCGCACATTATTAAAAGGCCGGATATAGATTTTCAGAATGACCATGATGAGGCGGTTCTTTTGGTACCCTCAAAGTGTGATTGGGCTTGTTGTGCATGTGCTAACTTTGACGTCGATTTTCGCATTGTTGCGCATATTTTTCAGCACCAAGACTTAGATTTTTGGAATCCTCATGAAGAGAGGATTCAGAAAGACCCTACAACATATGATTGGGCTTTTTGCACAGTTGTACTGGAGCACCTGCGTGCTTTAAAACTTCACTTTTAAACAATGACATAATACATAAAAATCACTCATGTTTTCAAATTTATTTGTTTGTGGTTTTTACCCTACCGTTTCTTTTCTATTGAGTCATGTGTCTCGACTCGACCAAGGAGTTGGAAACATTTCCAACTCCTGTTTCCAATTCTTTGACTCGACTCTCGAGTGCGAATGCGTGTGCGCCGCCAGCAAAGTGCAGCGCCATCTATTATGAATTTAAGGAAGTCATTTTGATTTTTATATTTTCTTGATTGAATGCGTTATTGCGTATTACATGTAGGTATTAAAGAAAGAATACAATATACGAGATCCTACATTTTTTCTTTATTTTAAGTGAATCTACAACTACATATTTTAAAATCATACGGTACACTTTTCTAGTTAAACGTGGTATTTATGGTACGGTATTTATCTACGTCTAAGCTTATTCTGCAACCACAGAAAAGGTTTACTGGCGTATCTAACAAAAGATAACACACACATTCCCAAAGCAAGTCCAAAACTATTGCCAATATGAGAACACAAAGCAATCAACGAATATTCTCTAACTTCCTTTACAATCTCCACTATGTTAGAAGTCATGAGAAGGCCAATAGCAAAAGGTTGATTAGTAACTTGGTTTTGTGTGTAGGTATTTAAATTGTAGACGGTTTCGTTGCACGAACGAATGCAAGGACAAGATTTGGTCAAATTGCTAGAAATTGACAAATATGTATTAATACTAGCTTTGGCCGAAGCTGGTGATTCACATGTTAACATTCGCGAGTCGTTAAG
>JAQFZO010001372.1:0-16135 GCA_034695885.1 Geophilus flavus
TTAATTGCTTTTTTAAAACTCATAAACTGTTATAAATTGGAATAAATTTATTTTAAAACGATAAATTGAAAAAAAAAATTTGTGTAGTTTTTTAATTTTTATTTTTATTTATTTTATTTAATAATTAAGATAAATGACCTTGCTGGTTGAGAGCAAATTTTTCCTTTTTGCCCCCCGATGGCGCCATCGTGTGCTCGCGAAATGTATATTTGCTTTAAGATGCTCTAATACGAATGCTGATGCATGTAAGAATCAATAGACCTTCTAGGCCAACAACTAACCATCCAGACCACCATGTTGCATCATCCTTCATCAGTTTTCGGCCGTAATTGTTGCATGGTTGCATGTTAGCCTCAATGGTAACATGCGCCACATCAAAGGATGTTTCTTTAACTACGTATAACAGAAGATTGGCCAACACGGCTCCTTCGTGGAAGAACAGTTTTATTTTCTTGGTTTTGTATTTTATAGTCGTAATCCATTGACTTTTAATCGCATTTTCATAATATGTACTATTTTATCACAATCACATTAAATTAATCGATTTTTTTCTTTACTCTTAAACGTTTTATCAATGAAACATTTTATTTGGAACAAGAAACGGACAAGTTACAAATATAAAATAAAATAAATCAAAATGAACGGTGTTTGTTTGCTTTTACAAGTCAAAGTGCCACTGCCACATAGAAGAAGGGTTGTCGCTTTCGCTTTCATCTGGTTCTTCGCTCGTTTGGGTGCTCGAATCGGTCGTCGGATTGCTGGGTCGAAATATAAAGATATCCCAAACGCTTCCATCGTCCACGACCACATTAAAGAAGTTGCCGTTTTCTACAAAATAGTAATAATAATAATAATAATAATAATAATTTTTTAAAATTTACCATCAACTGTGGGGACGAGCCACATATTTCCATCGTCGGTCGTAACGGGTGGAATCTCCGGCAAATTAGTCATCAGTTTTTTCACGTGTTCGTTCATTCTGGCCGACGATGTTTTCTCCTCACTATCGTCATAAACTGTCAATATCTCGTCATCGGTTCGCAATTTCGTCTCCGGGAATTCTTCCTCGCTACATGAGGCAGCCGAAGCTGCCATTCCCTTTGCCAAACTAGCACGCAGGTGACTAAGATCAGTCTGAGTGGGTCTCGAAATCCGAGACTTTACGTGAAGAGATGCTCCTTCTTTGAACCAACTGTCCATTTGTGCTGTAAGCAATACATTAACAGTCATTCAACAGACCTACTTGAACGTCGCCACAACTGGCTGGAATCGGTTATTATTTCATCGTCAGATTTCGTCAAAAATGATTCAGCATTCCATTTCATTTGTATGGAACAAGACAACGGCACGTTCCTTTTCTCATGATGTCGCACACGTTTTGCAGTGAACAAAAGGATGAAGCATCGACTTTGTTTTAAAAAAGAAATTACGCATAGACTTAGGGACTAAATTAAACCCATTTTTCCACCATTCCAATCATATTTTGCAAATTATTCTACTAAACGGCTTTAATACAAAAAAATTTAAAAATGAATTTTACATAAATCGTTTTTAGTGGATTTCAAGTTTTAAAACTACTGCAGGTAAACTTTACCGCAAAACTGGATGTTTTGTCAATTCCCTGAGCAGATTTTTTTGTTAAGATTAAAAAATATACGTTAATCGAAAACAAAAGAAAAATATATAAATTAGATGAAAGATATTAACTGAATTAAGTGAGGTAGTTATTTTTTATTCGCCCTCCAAGTATAAACAAAGATTCGTTAAAGTCAGAATTCGAGAGCCAATAAAAAACAAGTAAGAAATTTTGAATCTAAACTTATTTAATTCGATTTTTGACAATTTTCATGCTTGCTGTTTGCCGTGGCAATACTGTTATCAAATTCAAACGACACCATTACTACTGATTATCATTAATTATTATTATTCTTAGAAAAATTTAAGAGGAAAATAAAAAAAGGACTAGAAAATTAATGAAAAGAACAAATCTTCATTTTTTTTCTTATCACAATAATAATGAAAAAAAATTATTAACGAGACAAATTCTGACGGACAGAAAATTATGATAAAAGTGTACTGCAAAAATTAAGCTGGATGAACTGATATTTCGGCTTCATCAAAACATTTCGATGTTATTTTTTTTTATCTTCTTTTATATATTTTTTTTTTTTTTATATAGCAATGTTGCATCAAAAAAGTCAGCTACACGTTGGCGGAGTAGATGTACTTAAATGTAGGAAAATCAATCAGTAGCAGTAGTTGTATTTACAGAAGAGTTTTCTGCTTGGATTTGTCGGTGACAGCAAACATCAAATTTATTCAGTGACAGTTGTCCTCACAAACGACGCTGTCACCAAAAAGGCTGCAATTTTTCATCACAATTATTAATCTAAAAACCAAAAAACTATTAATAAAACCAAATAATTTCAAATCCTTTTTCTTTTATTCATAATTTAACGCCAATTTTTATTACCCACTAAATATATTTTCCCTAATCACACCATTCTTCTTGACTCTTTCGAACACACCGTGAAACTTTCCGTTTAAATTCTGAATAGCTTTCTCGAAATTCTTTCTGCTTCCAACAAAATACATTCCAATTAATACAAATCATTTTTAAAAAACAAATCAAAGACTACGTACAGCGGCATCTACGTTGGCCGGCGATTCATCGTTGGGATCAGCGAGCATAGAGATGACACTAATTAAAATAGTCTCCACCGTATGAACAGGCAACCATCGCTCGGACGCTTTTTCGTAACCAAATTTATCATCACCCGGTTCATGAAGGATGGATATGCAAACGTCCCCCGTCTTATCAACTATAAAACAATATTTCCCATCAAATAAAACGGAATCGAATGGATTTTAAATGCAAAAACTTACTATTTGGATGCCATATTTCTGTGATGAATTTCATCTTTGGAGGTCGGAGTGGATATTCTTTGGGAAAATATAAATGAGCCTTAAAGAAACCTCCCTCACTGTAAGAAAGAAAAAAAGAATGAAAAAATAAACAAATTTTTATACACATTTCATAGAATTATATAATTTAATCTTACTACAACGTGTCCGGAGGTCCTATAATCAACACTTCCCATTTGTATATGTCGTTATCATCTATTAGACCAGCTGAAAACCCTTCGACGGGGTTCTTGTTTAATTCTGAAAAAGAAATAAATGATTAAAATGAAAAATTTCTCCATTTTAATAGCAAAATGTGTAGGTTTAATAACACTAAAGGTTCGTATTTAAATCCGTTTTTTGCCCATAGGTTTGGTTTCAAGGCCGAATGTGGTCATTAAATGCAAATCAGTGTATGACACGTAGAAAAGGAAGAAATTTTTTTTAAAAACTGATGAATCTATAAAATTAAAGGAGACAAAGACAAAGTAGAAAAAAAAGTGGAGTTGAGTGACTCGTTTTGCGTTTGCGAAATCGATTCGAAGGATTCATCCAAGCTAAACGTCCTTATAGGGACAGCCAATGTCAATGGCTGGTTATTTTCGGCATCGACTCGTATTGAGTACTCATTTCGAAGCATATCTTTATCTTACGATGGCATACCGCTTTGCACCTACATTTCATTTCACACAGTTGGTGCAACTTGTAAACAAAAGCCACTCCATCAGACCTATACGTCACAAAGAACAAGTGGGTCAGCTGGAATGGCCGTTCGATTACGGTTTAATCTACGCCTCATTTTCACTTTTATCGTGCTTTTCTACGCTCTTGCAAATTACCTGCTAGTTGTTTCCTAAGTAACAGGGCAGACTGCGCTTCTGACATGAAGAAAAACTAAAAGATGCCACACTACACTTGCCCGATACACAAGCCCCTAACAAAATGGCTGGTTTATTGCTGACTGAAAGCCACCCACTGCGCATGCTCCCAAGCCCATGTGCTCCTTCTATAAATCCGGATCAAGGGTCACGCGGCTGCTATTGGTTGCAATGCGGGTCAGGTGATTTCGAGGACTAAAGATAAAGGATGAGGAAAAAGGAGCGCTAGATTTAAAAATTTACCACAAATCACCTGTTACCTCGTTATAACGAAGTGTAGGTGTAGAGGGTGCAAATGTTGTGAATTTATCAAGTTTTATTATGAATTTCGGTTTGTAGACGTGCGATCCAAATTTTAAAATAGGAATTCTGAGAAAAATCTATCGATTTTAGCGAAAATCGCGAGCTATCGAATCGTTTAAATGAGCGATCTGCCACAAGATGTCGCTACTCGCTTCACGCTTGCTCATTTCAATACATTGATTGAGCCTTTTATTAATTTAAAATTCAGCTCGTAATAAAAATATTTTACATATAAAACTCGCATCGATTATTTAATAAAACCAAAAAATACAACACAAAAACTAATTTCATTCCATTTTATTGCACGACATATTAGAATTCAACAAATAAAAAAAAACACAAATGAGAATGCTCATTTCAGCATAAATCTTATCAAAGTTATCATCAACGATTCTCTACATCGACTGCCAAAAATGAAACGAAGCCGATTCTATCCCATATACACTCCCATTCTCTATAAATAAATTCCAATAATATGAACGAAAAGCAAACTATAATCCGCCTAATCTCAAAATTCTGCCTCGATCGATATGACGTCACTTGCGGACGATCCATAAAGGGTGTATCAAGCACGCGAATCCCTTCCTGATCAATACTCAACAAACCCACGAGGTTGTGGTTGCTCCTGCGAGCAAACTGTATTAAGTTGCTCGTACACACGACCATGACTTCTCTCCCTAATTTATCCTTCATGGCAAAGGAAGAGGAGAACTTGGTGATGGCAGAATCATCTTTCCGCACCACATCTCCGACACCATCTGAGATCTCGGTGACGCCGTTTGTTGCCGCTCAGCATCGATCAACTTTTATGGACAACTGTGGTCTTTCGGAGCAGCAACTTAAAAGAAACTTAGCAGTGTTGTCAGTGAGTTGTGCGTTATCGTTTGGTGCCCTCTCCACGTGTCAAGCGATTCAAAGCACCCTATCTGCACGACCAACCCTGGGCACGGCGTCGTTCGGAGGCGTGTACGCGTGCGCCGCGATATCATCGCTCGCGGGTCCTTCGATCGTCCAACTTTTGGGTATTAATACATCTTTATTGATTGGAAGTGTGACGGGTGTGGCGTTTATTGCCGCGCATCTTAGCCCGCACTTGTTGACTTTGACACCGAGTGCCCTTGTTTTGGGCCTGTGTTTGGGGCCGTGGCTGAGTGCGAGAGCGAGCGTCGTGCTCACCGTGTTGAGCAAATACTCCAATTTGAGTGAAGAGGACAACAGAGATAAATTATTGCACAAGTGAGTTGTCTTTTTTTTTATTATCTCCCTGACGTGTAGTATAGAGCTTCTCTTCCCATTGCATGATGGAAATATCACAGCCTTAGGGCAACGATTCGAAGGTTTTAATGCTTTAATCACCATGCGAATGATTAATGATTAATGTCAAGAGTTTAAGAGTTTGAAGTCGTAGCTTTTCATTGATTTCTTATGCCTCATTTCCATTGCAAATGGCTCTTTTCATTCCAGTTTTATGCGAAAGAAAACAAGCAAACTAAGTGTAAAAAAATCGCTTGAAATGCACTCGTTTAACACCCATTTACCGTACTGAATTCCCTAGATTCTTCCTTCTATTCAACTTTGCCTTAAACTCTGGCGATGTGATCGCTCATTTAATCACCTGCCTCATCCTAACTCCCGGCGAAGACACTTTAAAGCAATCGGAGATTCCCCGACTCTCCCCATACCCAGAGGGGCCTCGATTACCGTGTGGCAGCAAGGCCGACTGCATATTGAATTTCACCTATTCACCCCATTTCTATACACCTCGTGCATCGGACTCATCTCCATTGACGCGCGACACGTGGATGTGGTTAATATCGGCGATGACTGCAGGTTCGGTGGCAGGTGTGCTTTTAATTGGACTCGGTCTCAACCGAATGGACGTGCGAGAACAGCAGGATCCTTTGGAAAGACCACCGGCTTTAATCTACTTGAGGCATGTATGCAGGACCTTTGTCGATTCTAAATTGGTTTTCTGTTTACCTCTGGTCTTCTGCGCTGGATTTCAACATGGTTTGCTGCTCACCGATTTTACTAAGGTACGGTATCGTATATAAAAAATGAGAAAATAAATTATTTCTACGTGTTTTACTTCTTGTTTGTAGTTTGTAAATGACTGTTTGAGTGCTCGGTGTGAATAGTTGATGATCGTGTATGGAATTATTCATGCCCAAATGTAAAAATGTTGTCAGAAAAGCCGATATGATTTTTAATGGAATTTTTTTTTTGCCATTTTTCTCTTGCTCTTGGAGATGAAATTGTGTTTCGTTTCATACTTAAACATTTCATGGTATTCTTGTTTCCTTCCTACCCTTTTGGTTTGAAATCAACATCACGCATTTTGCAATTTAATCTCAAGGACAATTGAACGGGCGAACGTCCAATTTTTTTTTCCTCACCTCAGTCTGTACGTAAAATGACATCATTCGATTGAAGAAAAGAATAAAAATAAAAGTTCGTAATCAATTATTATTTTTTTGTTTCAGTGCAATAAACCGGGTGTTGTATAATAATAAGCATTCGATAAATGAATGTTCAGTTGCTTGGCAACATGGTTCGAACACAAACGAATGTAACTCATACTTTAAAAAAAAATAAAAATAAAATTTATTCCATAAAAAGTAAAGACAAAAAAATATATAAAGTATAAAAAAATTCTTTGTTATTTGAAGGTCACATGAGAGTCACTTTATTGGCACATGTCACGATTGAATTAAACATTACGTCAACAAATAAACCTGTCTCGGAAGAAACTAATCTTATTTCACTATACAGAAAGACAAATAACTTGAGAGATTTTTTTTTTTATGTACAAAAATCTTATAAAAAACGTCATTTTAAAAGAAAAAAAAAGAAAAATCGTTTGAAAATCTCATTAACGAAGCCCTGGTATGAAAATTAATCAAATTTCATATCAGAAAAATGCGTATTTGTACAGGTTTCGAGACGAGAAGCTTCAAAAGCTCCGCCTGCAGTTGGCTTCACCCCATAACACGTGTCAGCCATATCGCCGTTAACATTAAACTTATTTTCATATTTTTTTTTTATTCCAGTTCTACGTTCATTGTGCTCTAAACATCTCCCACGTCGGATGGACCATTTTATGTTCGGCTGTTATTCAGATGTGCACCGGATTTATCGTTCCATTATTGGCTCTTCACATACCACGCGTAGCCATATTACTCGCAGCTCTATCCTTTCAATTGGGGCTTTTGATAGTTCTTTGGCTTTGGCGACCGGATGCGGATGATGTTCCGGTCTTTTACGTCATCGCTGGTGGATGGGGAATTTGTAAAGCCGTTTGGGACACAATGACTTTCCGTAAGTATATGACACTTTATTATTTCACCGTGAATACAATTTTTATTTTATTTTCAGCTGTCGTTGCGATATCGTACGTCGACTTGTGGCAGGCACCGATTGCCGCCTACGATTTTGCGCACAACGCGGGACTCGCGACTGCATTTTCTTTTCACCGATTCATTTGTTGTCGTATCAAAATTCTAGTTTTGTTAATAGTTTTCCCCATTGTGGTTCTACTTTTCACCATATTAGACGCACGGTTACAGCGGCTTCGTAAATTACGAGCCACAACTGCATTTCTTTAATTTATTAGTTTAATAAATTCATTAAAAATAGAATATGGAAATTAATTATACAGTGGTATACGGGAATAAAAGAGATTATATTGATAAATATTTGACTTTAATTCCTCCTAATAAATAATTTACAGATGGACGAACAAATAAACAACTGTTTTTTTTCATTTATCGGATTAGCGCCTCACCTCGCACCGTGCCTCGCACTCTATCGACTAATGGCATTATAGTACAAAAACCTGCCGCGCGAGTTCGCTCTGATTCCACCTTTATTTCATCTTGTCCTTGTGCCGCCGCAGTGGTGCAGGCAATGAGAACGCCAGAACGCTGGGTCACAACCGATTTATTTACAGCGGTTGTCAGTACCTCTTACAGTAAAACAAGACCTCACTAACAACACAAGATGATTGGATCGGGAAGTGGAAACCTGAACGAGAAACAGAAAACCGCTTTGGAACAAGTAATTTCATATTTTACTCCGTAATAATTGAAGGTCAGAGGTCAAAAGATGAAGAAAATTCGGTGAAATATCACATATAACAAAATATACGACTTACCTAAACACCCAACCCATCATTTCCCACACAATTCCCATTCTTCCGGTCTTGTTTTATAGAAAATAGTGAAAATAGAAAGTTTACAATACCAACATACATGATTATACATTACAAATATTTTTCTTTTAAATTTTATTTTCAGCTGAAAACTGCTGTTGCTGACGCAGTAACCGAGGAAAAGGACGACGATTTTTATCTGCGTTGGTTGCGAGGTGAGAATACTTAATAATTTATAGTCAAATTTAACCGGTACGGTAATACGATCCAGGGCATTGTCCCTGTCCTCACATGATACACACGGAAATTGTAAAATTCGACCCGAATTTTTCACACACAAGTAGTTGATTATGACACATTTGTAATTGTAATCATGAATCATGATGAGAAATTAATTGAGGAAAATGTGGGAAGATGGGAAGTATGGGAAGGATGATATATAGTGAGCAATTATAGATTTTTGCGTAAACATTGACCGAACCATTGAAATGGAAGTAAAATAAATGTCGATAGAAGTACAGCTTGAAATGTCCACTTCATTTGACACAGACTGGACATCACTATTTACTTAGTGAAGTCGATGGGGATTCATAGTGCAGCGAGTGGAACAAAGTTGCACCAAATTTTTCAAGGTTACCACGATTTCGCGTGTTGCTTGATAGAAATATTTCTTCCTTTCGTTTGATTAAATAAATGACATAACGACAGCTTGAATATGACGGAATTTGAGTACAAAAAAAAAAAAATTTTTTTCCTCCTCTTGTTTCTGTTTTTTGAGTCGAGGTTTATTACATAATAAGTTTTATTGCAAAATTTTATGTTTTTCACACACTAGTTTTTGTTTTTTCAGCGAGGAATTATGACCCAGCCAAAGCGGAAACGGCGTTAAGAAGGGTAAATATTAAAAATCCCAAATTTTTCTATGACGTCATTAATGTGTTATCCTCCTATAAATCAAAAGGAGGAAGTTACGAATGATTTGTTACTATATATTCGCAAGCAGCTTGTTTTTATTATAAGTTATTAATACTTTTTTATTAAAATGATTTTTTCATCTTTTTGTATTTAGTCGATGACATGGAGGATGCAATCGCACATCGATGAACTTGTTGATACCTACGACCCACCCGAAGTACATAATAATTATGATTATTTAATTGAATAAAATCGATTTTTATATCGTTTAACTTACCTCGATTCAAGGTACTGCGAAAATATTACCCGTATGGGTTGGCTGGTCATGGTTGCGAAGGAGAACCGGTGATTATAATTCCATTTGGAAATTGTGATATTAAAGGTAATGTACGCAAACGAGTAAACACGATGGAAAAAAAATGATCATGAACTTGGTTCCGCTTTCCTCAGGGCTTCTCCATGCCGTCAAGAAGTCGGAATATATCAAATACACTATTTACATTTTGGAGAAAGCCATTAGAGACATGGAGGAACAAACTATTAAGGTTTGTGAGCAGTCTAGTGTGTGATTTTTCAGTTCACGTGTTTAAACTAGACCTGCATCTTATCGATTTTCATTTCCTTATTTTTCCGTTTCAATCTGATTTTTTTATTGCCCCGATGCACGTTTCTGATGAACATGGTTTAGGTTATTAAAAATAAATTTAATTTGATTTTTTAAATTTATTTTTTAAATTTTTGTGAGATGACGATTGCGATTTGCCACGAAGTGTCGTTTTTTACGATAAATGTAAAACGTGGCTTTTTTTTTTTTTTTTTATCTTGTCATTTTGTTAGGTCATCAATTTCGGCGGTATCGGGTTTCATGATTGACTGCACAACTCACAGTCACTGCCCGCTAATAAAACGTGAAACGATTTTTGTGCTCACGAGGCAGGCAATGCCTCAAATACTATTTGAAAATTCTTTCACGATCGGATAAAACCCAGAGTGTTTAGTGGGATAATTGGAAAATTTAGGAAATGAAAAAATAAAAGAAAATTTTTTTTTCTAATAAACAAATGAATTAAAATTTTATCATTTATTTATTTTCATTTATTTATTTTTTATTTTATAGCTTGGTAAAGTTGTGGATCGAATGGTTGTGATTTTTGATTTGGAAAATTTTGGAATGAAACACATCACTTGGAAACCAGGTGAGTGAGTTACAAGCATCGATTGAACGACTTAAAATCTAAAATCAATACCATTTTTATTATAGCGATGGACGTTCTTTTGTATTTGGTACAAATGCACGAAGCCAATTATCCCGAACGAGTCAAGAAAATTTATGTCGTTAATAGTAATAACCTAAAATTAGATTCATTTCGAAGTAAAAAAAAAATCATTATTTAATCGTATTAAATACTCACAGCTCCCAAGATATTCTCAGTCGTTTATGCTATAATAAGACCGATGATGAGCGACGTCACTGCTGATAAAGTCAAAATCTTTGGACGTGGTAAAAAAACTATGGGTAATGAGAAATCTATGATTTTTTTAACACACTATTCTTCTTTTTGCACACTTGCCAATTATCAGGAGGTAAATCAATTCATTTCGTGGGTGTTAATAGGTGTTAGAGATGCATCTGTTTGATAAATAATCACACTTTTCCAGATCGTTGGCGCGAGGCCATTCTCAATGAAATTGATGCCAATGATCTTCCAGTTCATTGGGGCGGGACCAGGACCGATGAAAACGGAGATCCCAGATGCCCAGATATAGTATAAAATAATGATTAACACTTACTGTACAGGATATCGATTTGTTTTATTTATTTATTTACTTCACAGATCTGTTTGGGCGGAGACGTACCGCAATCGTATTACATGGCTCCGGTGAGTCGTCTTTTGGAATCGCAAAATCTCGAGACTGCGGTCGTTAACAAGGGTGCAACGTTGAAAATCGAGAAAGAGATTGAAGTTGCGGGATCGGCCATAAGGTGTTTAAAAATATGGTAAATAATAATTTTTATGTTTTTAATTTTTGTTATTAATATTTCAGATGGGAATTTAAAACGGAAAATTACGACATTGGTTTTGGTGTGTTTAAGAAATTAGAAAATGCGGGTATGCAAGAAATCATTCCTAAACAACGAGTCAATAGCCATTTAGTTCCCGAAGATGGACAGCTGGTTTGCTCCGAGCCGGGAACATGTAGGAATTTATTATTATTTATTATTCATGATTTAGAAATACGTTTTTTTTCTATAAATATGAATTTTGCATGTATCTTTCAGATGTGATTTATTTTGATAACTCCTTCAGCGTGTTTAGACCGAAGAAATTGGCTTTCACCATCAGCATCATATCTCCCGAAAATGTTGTTAGCGGTTATAATCACGTGTTTAATAATTCAAACGGAGCAACGACCACTTCTCTTCCTAATGGACCAAGCAGCATCGCAACGGTTGATAGACAGCAGATGTAAATTTAAGAGTATAAAAGAGATTTAATATATTATAAGATGAAAACAACACGGATATGGTAAATCGCATTCATTTGCAATAAATGTTAACTCGTTTTTATTTTTTATTATTTTGTTTGAAGATAAATCTTCTTGTGTTGTCGATGTGATTTGCTATTTAATTTTGTAAAATGAATTTAAAACATGCAAATATATTTATATACTCGGAATTGGATCAATTTTACTTAATTTATAGCTGTGTTATACCGTATTTTTGTATTGTTGGTTATTTACATTTCAAATGTTTTGATTACTTTTCGAAAAAAAACTTGTTTTCTTTTGTCTTTTTGACGTTGTTGATCGAAGTTATCGAAGCAATAGCAGATAAAAATGAAAGCATATAAAATGAAACTTTTTTGTCTCACTTTACAATGGAATTCCAGTATTTTGAAAAATATTCTTGGTGTTTAAAGTGAGTGCACCATGTGATTTCCTCTTAAACGTTGTAAATTTATAAACTAGTTAAAATTCCGAATTTATGCCTTAATGTTGGTTATTTATCAGTATTCTATTAACGAGAAAAAATATATTGAGTTATATAAATTTCCTTAAAAGCAAAAAAAAAAAAAACTTGATTGAAATGAGAAAATAATTTTTATTTATGCATGTCATTATCGATCATTAAATGAAAAAAAATAGCAAATTATTATTATTATTATTATTTTTTCTTTTTTAAAAACCAATACTGAAGAAATCACTTTTTATTTAATATAATTATTTCTTTTAATAACTTTATCCATTCCATTTGTGATCATTTCTTTTTTTAAATTAAAAAAAAATATTGTGAGGGGATAAAAGGGGCACAAAACTTGGACTCAAAATGAAATTACATCATAAGTATTACTCAGTTGTTTGCTCCTCATATATAAATAAAATGTAGTTCTCAGCATCGAGTAGTAGCAAATGTATTTCTTGACATTTTAAATTTTATTTTACAACTTACTTAATCATACCCTTATTACGTTTAAACTTTCAAACATAAAAAGCACACCCAAGAGGACAATGATTTTCTTCACAAAAAAATTCAAATCCCTAAATACTGGCATGATTTTTCGTCCGCGATACTTTCAACTTAAAAATTTCAAAACAATCCATAAATTAGGATTTTTAACTCCTAACAAAATCTAAGTGTTGGTTATTTCATTTAAAATTAAAAAAAGAAAAGAAAAACGAAACACAATTATGTTGTTTGAGCAATGAAGGTATGACACATTATTTTTTTTTTTTCTCAGTTTAAAAATTAAAATTCCTCTTAATGGGATGAACAAGTCAATATTACAATCGTATTTCATGTAAAAGAAAGATTGAAAAAAGGCAGATTTGGACAAAAAAAAATTCAATAATCAAAATTGAACATTATACAGTTAAATCGTTCATTCCAACTTGGCTGAAGTTTAAAGAAAAATGGAGAAAGGGAAAACAGAAAATTAATCGCAGTAAGTAAGAGTTCCACAGAAAAATGTCCACGCTTCATAATCGAATCGTTTGCTTTTTTTTCGCGTTTTTTTTAAACACTGTACATATTATTATACAATCATATTCATTAAACGTTGACCAAAAAAAAATATTTAGAAATAGATGGGGTGAAGACATTTTCACTTCAGAAAAATGTGAGGGAAATTATTTTTTTTTCTCTTGATATTTTTTTTTTTGTTTTTCTTTCATTTTTTTTGAAAACTAAACAATCGTGTATAGCACGTTTCAGTTCTTTGTGATTGTGAAAGATTGAAGCAGCAAGAATAATTATAACAAAAATGATGAGACAAAGCAAAAACGTGTCACTAAATCAATCAGATAAATCTCGACATCAAAAAAAAAAATTAAATCAAATTTGGGGATAGAAATATCAATAATAAAAAAAAAATAAAATAAAAACAATATATCTGCAAATAGAATAATGGTGGACTCCACTTCATGCGTTGTTTGCCGTTGATGTACAATTTAAGTCTCGGGTGTGAATTGTTACCCAATCACAACACTATTGACAGCAGTAGCAGCAGCTTAGTTTTCTGTATCAAAACCTAAGTGCCCTTTATCTAAAAATATGTTTAAAAAGAAATTAATTAATTAACAAATCCACAAAAAAAAAGTTTAAACGAAATTTACCCTTTTATCTTGAAAACTCTTCAATGCGTTTAATTCAACTGCTCCTCCTGTCCAGATTCTGGATAATCTGTTACATCGTCCTCATCTTTCTTTGCATCAAACATTTTTTCATCCCTTGGCTTGGCTGCTCCGAATATACTCGAACGATTAGCCGTATCTGCCACCGAATTAACTGGAGCCGTTACCGTCCTTGGTAACAACTTCAACCTGGGTCGACGAGCTGCTTCTTCTATACACGAGAAATACACACCATTTTTTAAAATATTAAATTCATCAAACACCCTTTAACCACAACTGATAACCTGCAGATGGCTCTTTAAAATCTTCTGTGGGTCGTCGATCGCGTGGTGGGGGGCCACCCGCCGATCGCCCGTACCCGGCACCACCGCCGCCGCCGCCTCCACCACCGTTTCCGCCACGTCTTTCCCGGTCTCCGTAGCCGCCGCTGCCTCCACCGCGACCTCCATACGCAGACCGATTCTGCCTGTCGAATCTGCCACTGCCGCTACGGTTGCCTCTATCGGAATAACCGCCTGGAAATAAAGAGAAAACGAAATTAATTATTTTTTTACGTTTTAAACGATTAAATTACTCGCACTGAAATGGAAATTAAATGACGTTAACACTTATCAAGCGGTTCAAAAATATATATTTTTTTATAACTATAACACATCGTGTCAAATCGTCACCTTCTTCTGATCGGAAACTTCGTTCTGCTTCGTCCTCACTGCCTCTGCCTCCTTTGAAAAATGCAAACATCAAATTTGTACAAAACAAATCGGGAAAATTGAAAAAAATTCCAAACTAAATTTATCTAGTTTTCGTTTTTTTCCCTTTCTCTTTGCTTAAAATAAAAAGAAAATTAAAAAAAGAAAAAACTATTTAAACATAATTTGATTTTTTTCCTTTTTTTTTTTTTTTGGTCCCTAAATTAAATTTTTTTTTTTCGTTACGGTCACTTCTGCTACCTTCGTCAAAGTTGCGACGTCCAGTACCACCACGACCAAAACCACTTCCACCTCCTCCTCCTCCTCCACCCCCTACACACCAAAGGAAAAATTCATTCAATTTTAAAAAAAAAAATTCAATAAAAAAAAATAAAATAAAACAAAACAAAAATAAATAGTTTGCAAACATGTAACGGGTCACGTGAATTGCAAAAATGAGAATTTTTCTTTGTTTCAATTCGTAAATCGTATCACCTCGGCCTCTTTGGCTAAATCCACCTCCTTTATCGCCTCGTCGACCTTCGGCTACGTCCACACGAATTGGACGACTACCGAATGACGCCCCGTCGAATGACAAGGCTTCTTCTAAAGATTCACGGTCGTCGAATTCGACGTAACAGAATCCTTTAAATTTGTCGGTTTCTTTATCGCGTACTAGACGTATGCTCCTAATCTAAACGTTCAAAACACACAATAACGTTAAAAATGATGTCTTAAAATTGATTTTCTCGTGTTTTCAATTGCGGGCCTTTACTTTTAAACCTTTAAATATTTCATCGATATCTCCCTGTACTATTCCCATTGGCAAATTTCCCACGAAGGCGGTGAATGGAGGTTCCTTTGGCAAAGGTTTGCCGCCGCTTGATGAACGAAAATCATCGTATTTCGAGCTATGGGGAAAGAAATATAGAAAAAATTAGTATTTCGACCACGTTTTTTAAGAACAATAAAACTGTCCCGAGTTGTGGCCACAATTTGATTTTTAAAAGAGGGAGGGAACAATTGTGACTGAAATTAATCGAATTCTGAGATTATGTAACCTGGTTTCAATTGCTTATCGTATTATTACTTTCTGTTTTACAAAATTCAAAATGAGTGTGTGCTTTTTCAACGTTATGACCACATTGTCGGATGGGCTTGGTGGGATCAAGGAGTTTCGGGTTGAATCATATAGCAATCACTATGGATGATCGATGTGGCTTCGATTTTTCTGTACACACTACGATCAAATTAATATTGTGGTTAGTTTTACCTGGAACCATACTCTTCGAATTGGTTACTGCTATATCTGTCCGCCATTATGATTACAGACCATGTCTTTTCTTACGGATTTTAGGAATAACCGAATTTAGTGCCTGCAGAGGGCGGTAAATGCTATGACGCTATGGATATTTCTTTGATTTTGAATGAATAAAATGCTTCGTGTTAATTTATTAGTTTTTAATTATTCCTGATGTTTTAATTAATATATTTGTTTCTAGGCAAGAAAATGTTGAAGTTATTTCAGTAACTTTCAGATTTTAGTTTTTAGCACGAGATGGCGCCACGACTCGGATCGACGGTCATCCCCGAGGGGGCGGACATTCGAGCAAATCTCGTACACTCCAAGATTTGTGATTTACAAATCCTCGTAAATCCTCGTA
>JAQFZO010001373.1:0-16127 GCA_034695885.1 Geophilus flavus
TTTATTTTTTAAGATTTTAAATACATTTTAAATTCTGCACACATGTTTTGATCCTCAAACACAGCCTCAAATATTTTTGAGAATTTCTGACAAGTTTAAATCACTCTGGAAGTGTGTCACCTTGCCGGATAATAATTCTCGTTTTACTGTGTCTTCTAAAGACTTATGTAACTTGTTGTGGTTTCGTACTGCTACGAATAAACACACACAACATTGTTGATGGAAGTCCCTGGAAAAAAAACGATAATTTTATAAGTTCATGGAATTTATTTTATTTTTTAAGATTTTAAATACATTTTAAATTCTGCACACATGTTTTGATCCTCAAACACAGCCTCAAATATTTTCAACAGCATTTGATCAGGACCCGATATTTTATTTAAGCTGCTAAAAATACACTCCAAAAATTCTATGACATGGCCAACTGGCCAACAATATGTTGCTTCCGGCCAACTTGCAAAATAAAAATAAAAATATTAAGACAAATACAGTGGAGCCCGCTTACGTCATTTTTGAGTCCGGGAATAAAAGTGACGTAAGCGGGTGATGCTCTAAGCGGGTTTCGTGCGATCAATGGGTTTTTCTCATGTGCAATGCAGGCAATTTTCGTCCCGTACTGATCCTCTCTCTCACTCTCTCTCTCTCTGCTGACCGACAGAAGGTCGACGACTAAACTGTGTTGAGAGGACGTTCCCAGATAAAATGCTGCTTTTTCTTACGCTGCTTGTACTAGGAGTACTTGCTGTTCCACTCACGGATGTTACGCTGCTTCTACTACTACTACTTCCTGTTGTTCCACTCACGGACGTTCCACTGCTTGATGTGCTCGGCGGTTGTCCAACACTTGAGAACTAAAAAAAAATTGTTTGTTTGTCTTGTTCACTAGTCCAAATTTTAACTTACAACAATTCCGTGCTTGCTAGCTAAATGTAGTGTTACTTTGCGTTCGTTAATAAATTTTGATTTATTGGCAACAGGGGCAGCTTGGTGCAATCTGTTGTAACGCTACGAAGGCGGGCATCACTTTTCAATACCTTGTACAGGAATTGTGTACATTTAATACTCTTAACCAATAATTTTTTGTTTACTACCGTACTTCTTCGAATTTTTTGACTGTAGATATATCTTGGCGATCGCGAATAATTGGTGTAACGATCTGACTTTTAATCTTGTGACGCAGTAAATGCTGCTTAATGTCACTATACACATGCATATCTTAAGCCGCAGTCGCAGTTTCCATATATACCTTCTACATGCTGTCCAGGCATAATGGAGACAATTTAAGACTTATTTTTTAAACCCCGTCTGGCGGTGGGCAGGAAGGCTTTGGCTATGACTAACTCCAATTTAAGATGGGGGTGATGTTTTTGAGATTTGTTCCATTTGGTAGGAAGACATCACAGGTGGCATCAACTTGGTTGCCCCATCACCATGGAGATCTGATTTGTCACTTAATGGACTGTGTGAAAAGAATGGATTGCATATTTTTTGGATTTGTGCCGATCAACAAATGAGAGAAATTTACGGTAAAACCTTATCCGTTGTGCATGTAGCTGCATGAGATGGCACCACAGCTGTCACGATTTCGGTTTCAAAGTTCGATCGATTGGGTACAACTTTCTTCACAACCTTAACGATGTCGCGGAATTTGGTTTCATCACCGGGTGGTAATTTTGATCCGGGTTGCTGAGGCGTTTTTCGTACGGGAGTGTCGGTATATGTGCGCGAAGACCTTCGAATGCGTCGTTGATTGATTGCATTCTTTTGCGCTCACGGAGGTTTGCTGCTTGGCGTTGTTGCACCTTTGAGGGAAGGGGAGAAGTAAATTATATGAGCTGTTTAGTTTTTCTTTCACGGAAATCTGTAGGGATTGACAAATAATTGTGCTCGATTGCTGAAAGATTGTCGGGAGAATTTACAATACAGCAAGTAGACTTTAAACTGTAACACATAATCTGTAACACAGGATTTTTTGAAGATTATCTTGTTTTTCTTAACTTTGAGTATTGTTGTTCACTGTTCTTTTACAGAATAATCCTCAAAAAACTCCATGTAAACGTATATACGGTATATAATGAATGTGAGGCTTACTAGTATGTATCTTGAGTGCTATGATGAAAAATTGAGAGTTGAGAAAGCGAGTGACAGTTCGATGGATGTTTCTATTGTGTCTTGCACTGTAGGTACTACGTTTACATGCGTGGATTATTTCCAGTCAGTTGAATATTTCCTCAACAAATAATTCGAAACAAAGCAGTTTACGTGAAAAGGACATTTTGATCATCACATGATCAAAACCAACAGTACAATCTTGTTGAATGAAAATAAACCTCTTTCCACTCGAAATATCCAACCCCTTGCTTAAAGAACGTTCCTTGAGGGACTTTGAAACCCAATTGTTTTACATGTGCGTATTATTACTTGGGATATTTCGACTGACACTAAATATTTCTTACATTTCGTAAACGTGTATATGTCTTACTGTGAAGCTGAGCTGAGGCAGTGTTACTGTAATAGCATTTGTATTGGATACACCAATTGTTATAGATTGGGATGATTCTAGACAATTTGATTGTTTATACTGGTGCAATTGTAGAATCAAGTCAGCAAAAGACTCTAGTGGTAAATTATTTAACCATTGCATTGTTACCATTGTACACAATTAAGAGTTGTCTCTAAAAATCAATTGTTAATCCAGAAAACAAAATTTAACAATGATCAACATTGATACTGACATCGAATCAAATTGGATTAGGGAATGTTGTTGATAGCAACAATTTTTTAAACAACGTTTTATCAATCCTCATATTATTAAATTGTTGACAACCAACAATCGACGAAACAATTAACATTTTGAGGGAAATCCTTTATTCAGACTCAATTGTCAACTATACAACAATCGATAAAACAATAACAATTCACAGGAAATTCCTTATTCAGATTTGATTGTTGGCAGTATACTGTATCAACAAAAATTTACTCTCTTATTCATGAATTCCAAACAAAATAAAGATAATGCCAACAATATCTTTAAAATAAAAACAATGTCTTTAAAATAAAAATAATTTGTCTGTGACAATGCAGTTTCACACACAAGAAACTAAATATTTTTTACGTGAACTAAATAAATCCTAATCTTGTACAGTTTTGTCGCAATAGTAAATCCCGAAGTTTTCGAGCATATTAAACAAGACGTGATAGAAATAAATGCGTATAATTACATCATTTACCTGTTGTTGGGGACAACGCCTCTTTTTTCTCCTCTGTCGCAAAACATTTTCCTGATCGGCGTGACGCGACGAATAGGGCGAGGAACTGCAACTGGAATCGTAGGACGACGGGTCCAACTCTAGCTGCGACTCCAGAAATTGTCTATTGATGGCATCCAAGTCGATGTTCTCCATGTTAGGGTTCGCTGTCTGCACTTGAGTGCGGCACATGCTGCTGCTCAAATTGCCACTTCCCCTCGCGGACCCCTGCCCCTGCGTTCTGCGTCGTGCTCGACCAATGGAAGGCGGGGGCGGTGCCACGTGCCGTGCACACGTCCGCCAATAAACAGCACGTGCCGACTTTATCGTTGCTTTTCCTCTCGTCGTCCTTAAATCAAACAGGGCGACTGGATTCCGCTGTATCGTGTTTACACCTGCAAAATTTCACTCGTGTTTTGGTTTGGTGATAATGGTGAAATGGTAAATGGGTGGTTAAGAGGATTTTTGGTTGTCTTGTCTTGTGTTGGGTTTGGGATTGTTTAGGATGAATTGTTGGGGGTAGTTTTGTAATTTGTATTTATTTGTTAATTGCCTTTTTTCAAAATTTTGTTGATACTTTTGTCATTTTAATTGGATTTTATTTTTCTATTGCATGTTTGATGGATTTTTTATTGTTCAACAATGGTAAAAATTTAACATTTAAAAAATCAACAAAATTCAACAATGAAATTTTTACATTCTTGAATTTTGGTGAATTTTTTTCATTGTTAAATATTGTTGATTTTTTTATACATTGCTGAATTGTTTTGAATTTTTTTCACTGTTAAATTTTGTTGATTTTTTAACATTGTTGAATGATGTTGACTTTTTCCGAAAAAATTGTTGAGTTTTAACGAAATTTGTCTTTAATTTTAAAAGTTAATTTTTTAAATTTAATTTGGAATTACTTTTTGAATATATTTTAATTTATATGAGAGTATATAATGATAATGAAGTGCCATCTTTTCTCCATCATCCCCGCAACACACACGTAACAAGTAAAAAGAACCGAGCAAAGGGGCCACAACGAGCTTGTCATATAGGCGCCATGTGGAGCTGATTTCACGGCAAGTCTACCACGGGACAAAGACGGCCACATCTCGTCTCAGCCCATCCCTCATTGTACGTCTCATCGCTTTGTCTCTCCCCACGCCGATCTGCCGATCCCCACCCAACTCACAAGCGCCATTGCACAAAATGCGCGTTCGCACGTGCGGAATCCTCTCAACCCTCGCTACAACGACCTTATCCCCAATTAAAAACATCAAAAAATATCCCAAAAAAATCAAAAAACCAAAAAATCCTAAAAAACCCAATAACCAAAATAATTTCCAAAAAACCAAAGAAAAGAAAAAAACCAAAACCAAAAAAACAACTTAAAATCAAAATATTTCTAAAAACAACCCAACAAACCTAAAAAGAACCCCAAAACCAAAATAATTTCCAAAAAATTTCAAAAAACCAAAAATACCCCCAAAAAAACAAAATTCCCAAAATAAAACCAAAAAAATTTCCAAAAAAACCCTAAAAACCTTTAAAAAACCTCCAAAACACCAAAAAAACCCAAAAACTTCAATAATCCAAAAAAAAAAACAAAAAAAAACAAAACAAATAAACTCGGATAAAATCTATGAAACCAAAAAATACCAATAAAACAACAAAATCTCTTATATACCCAATCCCCAGCCGGACATTCTTTGCTCGACAACACGACAGATTGTTTCCATCAAGTCTTCCGTCTACAGTATGTCCAGAGGGTTCCTCACACTCACTCGTCTCTTCGCAATCCACAGCTGCACTTTGTTATGTCAGCGGCACGATTGTCCAATCCAAACACAGTCCCAAAGAAAGTCCCCGAATCTCCGTCGCGTGGTCGAACCCAAACCCCCAAACCCCCCATACCCGTCCCACAATGCCCCACGATGAGTGTGCAAAAGAGTTGGGCAAGAAGACGGGTTGATTGCGACTCGCGAGCGTTCTGTAGACAATGAAACGCGAAATTCTATCTTTTCCTTCGCCATCCCCTATGGAAAGTCAACAGTGGCCTTTTGTGGACGGCCAGAAATAGTCGTGCAAACAGGTCCGGGGGTTTTCGAGTCGTTGTAGGTCCGATTTTTGTCGAGTCATGTCCGACACTGGGTGTGTTGGGGGCTCGAGGATGCGCATTGTCCGTTTTTGGGTGGACGTGACCTCTAATGGACAGTCGAGGATCAATTAGGAAGGTTTTCTGTTGCGAATTAAGCGGTGAAAATAGTGACAGAGTGAGTGTCATACGGAGGGATTTGTAGCGCAGGGAAAACACGTGTCGCACGCCTGCGCGCCACGTGTGGGTTAGTGTTATTGGTGTTATGAATGGATGGATTTGCAGATGGGAATTCATTGGTGTGTCAATCGATGTGGTTTTTATGTTTTATACATACAGTACGTATACGTGGTGATGTTATCTGCTCTGCACGAGTCTGTCACTGCTTGTTATAAAGGGTGCGGTTCACTGAGGTGAAATCGAGGCTGTGGTTTATGGTGTCCTGGGAAATATGGAAGAATATATTAAGGTGGAAAATAATTATTTAACATAGTTGCATCAAAACTTGTATTTTAAAATTGATTCACAAGGTTGAGATCCAAGTTATCGGTTGATGAGTTAGGTAAGGTTAACCGAAGTAACGTAAAGTCGTAAACTTACAGTAAGACGAAACTGGAAATCTCCGAAGTTATAATTTTATTTTTATGGGCCCTAAAGAAACACATTCCAGATTTTTTACTTTGGGACCACAGAGGGCCCTTCCAAGAGTCTATACAGGGCCCAAACACTTTCAAATGCAAGTATTTGAATTCTAAGTATTTTACAGTAAGTACGTTATATTTTAAAGAATTTTATTGTATACCACAAATCCTTTAATTGTGCGCGGGTCTCTACCCTAAAATGAGAGTGAACTTCTGGATCATTCGGGACTCTCCCTAAACTGCAATTCGACAAGGCGCGTCGCAAATTCGGTGTCATATTTAATTTGCAAGTTTTTCAATTCAAGAAATATCTGGAGAAACTGTACAAGTATAATTAAAAAATTTTAGAATCTCACTTCTACGATTCGGGGTTGCAGACGACAACATTTGCAACTCGAATCTAGCGTAAAATTACTGTGTAATCAACATTGGCAAAAATAAATCCGACTTCCTGGAGCAGGAGCAAAAGTTGAGAGTTCAGAATTGGAAAACGACTGGATGGGATTTAATTTTTTGTTGTGATCGATTAATACGCGGGTCTCTAATAAAGCGAGGGGGAATCTTATTTCTGCAAATAATGCGCGGGTTAGAGGATTTACGGTATTACAAATTTTATGGGCCCATTCGACCATGTGGGCCCCGTTTCCGTGTTTGATAGCAAACCTAACATTTTAATTACACGTCTACACAAATCAATCCATTCTACATCATGTTTTTCCGTTGTTGGTTTTGCGCAGAGTTCATAGGTCGCGTTATCGACATATTCCCATTTCCTGTCTATATAAGCGAAGGGTGTGTGTATACAATACACAAAAAGGTAAAAATAACGCAGAAAAAATGAAGCGAGTCATTATTTCCAGCATGACAGCTGCGGCCAGAAATAATTGGAGCTCAATTTGAGCACAAATTCACTTCACGGTTCACTTCAGGTGACGTAGCGAGGGTCGAAGAAAGAATGAAGGGGAGAAATTAAGTTGGGGGAGGGTTGATGTTAGACGCATTGTAACGTGACCACATTAACGCCTTTAAGGGTGAGTTGGGTGTTTAAATGCACGCTGCTGGATACTGGATATATGGGTGGCAATGAATGAACGAATGAATAGACGAAAAATCGATAAACTTATCAATAATAAAGAAAGTTGAGAATTAAATATTAAAATGAGACGCGTTTCATCTCTTTAAGGGCCCCTGGATGGGGGTGACGGGTGATGGGGGCACTCGAGTGTCTTCTCCGGGAAAATCCTCAAACTGGAGCAGTCGGTTAACACCTGTCGGGTTCCACGATGGGTCGATTTGCTCATGCGTGTGCAGTGACCCTTTTTCAGTTTTTTATTTATTTTTTGGTTGGGAGAAAGATTTCAAATTTGTTGTGTGTTGGGTGATGTTTGAGGGTTGGGTTTGTGATAGCGTTTTAGCGTGTCTCGGTGGCGTTCCTCGCCTCGCCTCCCTCCTCGCCCTCCCACGCGTTCTCGATGTAGCGCGGCTGCGCGTTGCTCTTATTTTAATCCCCGATGGTGGCGTTGGCCGGCGCCATAAATCTCGTGCCCGTCCGCTCGAGCACGGAACGAGGGATTAAAGGGACCACGTGCATCCACTCGAACGACACGCGGTTTGGTACAATACGTTTGTTTGTAGTAAAGATGGATGATGATAATGACTGAAAATAATTATTCTCGCACGAATTGTTTGGATACATTGGTTTGCTTAAGTTTATTCATACGGTGAGAAATAAGGGTGTGGAATTTTTATAGAAAAAATGGATTTTTAATAAAATTTTATTTTTGGGTAAGTTTTGAGTTTTCACCCAATTTGGTCTATCTGAACAATTTTTAGCGCAAATATATTAACTTCGTTTAAAGGAGCAGCCCGCCTTTTAAGAGCCCTTTTCAAATTTCCGGATTTTCCCGTTTACTGAGTTACATGTAATTAATGTGTTTTAAAGAACCTCAGTTAAAAGAGAAATTTAATTTTTAGAGAAATTGTATGGACCTTTATTGTGATTTTGATTAACTTTTTTCCAGCAAAATGCGCCATCTAGCATAGTTTATTCATTACTCTCGATATCTCTCACGATGATGCATCGAATCAACGTTTATTTGTTTGTAAATATTTGAAAGAACATTTCACAGATTACAATTTTTATTAGGACTTAGAAAAAATGATTGAAAAATAATTGTGTGAAAAAAAAATTATAGAATATTTTGTTCAAAATTTGACTTAAAATGAATTTGTCTTAAAGTACGGTACGGTAAGTAAGTTTAGGATTGTTAATTGTGCCTTTTATTGGTTTTTGTTTTACTTTTGCCTGTGACAGGTCCCGTATGGCCATCGTAGCCGCCGGAGACCGACTTTACTGCATTGCATTCGACAAAAATTTAAATTCTGTATTTCATAATTTTATACTTGATCAGTATAAAACGTACCATACAACCAAAATGACCAAACACTACCATTTTATACTCCCATACATCAACTTGTTGAATAAACCCCCCTGCACAACCCCCTCCCCAGGTAGGGGCTTTTGGGAATACATTTTTCCACAATTGCTCTCTAATGAGTCTCAGCTAGAGCAGCATTTACACCTCATTGCTTATGAATCGACGCACGGCAACAAGAGATTCGCCACGCTTCCTGCGACATCTTTTTCGAATCAAACGTCTTACTTCACCAAACAAACCCCACCCAAACACCCCTATAACCCAACATCAAAACCCGTCTCTTCACCACCAAACACTTTTTTTTGTCACCAACAGAGACGAACGACGACGAGTAATTTGTATCCGATACATTTGCGTAAATTTAAACATCGTTTGTGGTTCACTTTCTTAACGCGCCGTGACGCGCAGCTGACAAGAACGAATCGGGTGTCCATTGTGGACTGGCGGAAGGGTGTCTTGTGATTAATGAACGCCGTCCGGCACCCATCCTAAAGGAGAACGCTGCGTTTCGACTCCCCTTCTGGCGTTTGGCAGCTTTTGGTAGGGTTTTTAAGATGTGTAAATGACTAAATGTGGGTGGGTGGTCGAAGTTTTGAGTCTTTGAGTCTGTGAAAGGGTTGGGTCGATTGGGAGTGAGGTGATGTTAATGGAGGTTGATGATGTGTGTTGTGTACTGTGCTCTATGCGAGGCGATGTCAGGTGGGCGCGCGTTCATTCGTGGTTAACCGCTGGCAGAACTCCGCCCCCACAGCCCCCACCTTTACATGCTTTGATCCCCCATCTTGTGTCCTTTGATTGCTTGATGGTTTTTGTGTGAATGAGGAAAATGTTGAGTTTTGTGGTGATGATGACTAAGTGATTTCTGATAGTTTTATTGTTGGGTGGAAATTGAGACTTTTGGTGAGTTTGGGTGAATTGTTTGTGGTTTTGTTGTCTTTTCTTTAAGGGTGAAAAAGGGTTGAATGTGATTGCAGTTTGATTTGTTTGTTGTTTTGCAATGATTTGAGCAGGGTGTGGTGGGATAGAAAATTAAAATTTGAAAATTAAACAATTTGGGTCAAAAATTGGAGTTTTAGCTGAAAACATTGGAAGCAAACAATTAAAAGCAGACAGACTATAACAATTAAAATCAGACAGACTGTAACAATTAAAATCAGACATAATACAACAATCAAAATGGGGAAAACCAACAATTGAAATCAGACAAAATGAAACAATCACAATCAGACAACATAAAACAATCAAAATCAGACAACATAAAACAATCAAAATCAGACAACATAAAACAATCAAAATCAGACAACATAAAACAATTAAAATCAGACAAAATTAAAATCAAAATCAAACAAAATAACACTTACCAACAATAAACTCCAAACAATAGCCAAAATTAAACAAAAATCCCTCCCATAATTCACCCCACTAAAAAAAAATCATTTCAATTGCTCCATAAGTCAACACTAATTTACCCCAACCAACCAACCTAGAGCTTAAAGGATTGAGTGAAACAATAACCCCACTGGTACTTCGAGTGACTCTAGTGGCAGTTTGTGGTAAACACAGCTGGATTCACACCAATAACAGAGACAAAGATGCATCGAGTAAAAAAAAACCAACATGCTGCATGCTCAGACCATGCCTAGAATACAATATTAAGCCTATGTGATTTTTTTCCTTTATTCCTGCAAATTTGTCACGCTTTAACATCCCTTTATCCACCGATTCACAGAAGGGGTTAGAAAGGACAGGGACTTTGAAAGAAGGGGTTGGCAAGCAGAAAGGGGTGGAATCCTCTGTGCAAACAAGGTTGTCATAACCACGACTAAGACCAAAAGAAGCTCAAAAAAGACCGGTGACCTTTGCCGCATTCATAAATTATATAAACCCCCATGTAGGTCTTATATTTTGGTGATGGGGAGGGATGAAGAGTTGAATATAACTCTTTAGCATCAGCTGAGACAACATGGGGGATGATCCAAAAGCAGACTCATCTATTGACAATGGCGTCTGGTAGAGTTATGGTGACAAAAATGGCTTAAAATGTGTAAAATTGGTCGTAAATTTGCAATTTACAAGTGGTTTGTGGGTGGAAAAAATGATTTATTTCTATGTCATGGTACGGTACTTAGAGTCGTGGAAATGTGTTCTCTCTCTTATTACATCATGTCCTCGAAATGTAGAGTTTGCGCAGGGAGGTTTCTGTATATGAATTTATAATTATAAAGCTGTACTGTAACTCTGGTTTTCTGGTTTTATTATTTTATAATTCTGGCTTTCTTACATTAGGGTGTTACTGACTTATCTTATGACTTATGAACTTATGACTTATGATTATGTTAGGGAGATTGTATAAGTCCTACTTATAGTGACTTATAAGACTTATCTTATAACTTATGACCATCTTAAGGAGTTTTTGCAAACCCTACATATAGCAACTTGTAAAAACTTATCTTATGACTTAAGGTCTTGTTAGGGAGTTTAATGAAGCCATAATTATAGCAATTTATAAGACTATCTTATGACATGAATTATGGCCATTTAATTGGCATTAATAAGTCATAAGATAAGTCTTATAAGTCTCACTTTTTCAAATTCCCTAATGACTTTTGGCTTGCAAAGTCTAAATATTTTCTGTCTGGCTCTTTACAGAAAAAGTTTACTGACTCCTGCTAGTATGTATAGAGTCTGTTTGATTTGTTGCTCTCATTTTTGCCTGTTGTTATTGTTGTTTTTGTTTTGTTGTGTTGTGTTGGTCAGCTGTGGCCAGCTCTTTGGATTTAATCTGTGGCAGATCTGGGGCAAAGGGAGAGATTTTGTGCTGTCCAATTAGAGGCTTTTCTTTCTATATGTCATGCGGTGTTGAGGTTAAGGAAGATTTGGGCTTTGATTATATAAGAATAGGGAAACATATTGTTATGTTTGGAATGGCTGGGTTTTGAGATTGTTGTTGAAAATTAAAGTTGAAAGTTGTTTTGTTTTGTGTGTAACTTGACCACTCAGTGGCTTTTAGGCAGTGCAAATATAAGGGATGTGGCTGCACTGTTTGCTGACAAATTTGCCTCTCCACTACTTGAATGGATTCAAACAGCTGGACGTCAGGCGACCCTTTACTGTGGCCTTTTGGGTGAAAAGTCAGTTTTTCAATGGTCTTCTTTAAACATCAGAGATTTAAATTACTGATAGTTGAGATGTTATTTTGTGGTCATTTTTCCTTGGCATACTGATTTTTGCTTGCCTACTCTTATTGAAAGTAGCCTTTGTAGGAAAACAATGGGAAATACTTTCAAACAAGTGACAACAATGGGAAAAACCGTTCAAACATGAAACAATGGAGAAAACCCTTCAAGCAATGTAAAATTTGGAAAAAACATTTAAATAATGTAAAATTTGGAAAAAACATTCAAATAATGTAAAACTGGAAAAACATTTCAAATAATGGAAAACAATGGAAAACTATCCTACGAAAGGAATATAATCTTTTCTAACAATGAAACAACACCTGCCAAACAGAACTTTAAATTTTAAATAACAAAAAAGTTTTTTTAAAAGTGTACAGTAGATAATTATGAATAATCTTGATTCTTTTGTTTTTAAAATTTTCTATAACTAAATGTTACAAACAGTTACATTCTGTAGACCACTGCAGAAATTTCTACATCAAACTTTTCTTTCCCTGTTAGGAGTGTATGAACTCTCAAAATTACATCATGTCATGTGTAGACATCTAGTGGTCATAAAACCAAACTCCACAACTTCTACTTCAAGCAGCAAAACTCAGATGGCGTTACAATCTCAAGACAAACAAACTATAAAACCTGATATCTCTCTCACCTTAATAAACAAGAAACTTTTTTATATTTAAAAAAAATTACACCCATAATCTAATCTACCCTACCCTCATCAACTCCTTGTGCATTCACACCTGCATCTATAAAATTATAGGCTCTAACCCATAGGTGATTTTCTCCCAACCCTTCTCAAATTCCCGCCTATCTCCCCCCTTATGCAAAAAACAGTAAAATGACTTTCTATCACGCCATCACAGGACAACAGATGTAAAATAGAAAGTTGGAATAAACATTGGAATTACACACACTTACATTGGAACATTAAAAAACTTGGCTTTACTGCTGTAAATCATTCAATCAGTATACTTTGTGAGTTATTAATGACCAGTTTGACCATTAAAGTGGCCATTAGGGGTGTGGTTTGTTTTGTCAGTTGTCACCTGTAGGTGAGAAGCAAGAGGTGGATAAGATCAGTTGGTTGACTTTTAATGGCTGACAAGGAGTAGTTTGGAGCCATTTGGTGTTGGGGAGAAAACACAAAATGTGTTGTAGTAAATAATAATCAGTGGGGTGGAAAGAAATTACTCAAACATCCGGTAAATGAATGAGCAGCGGTGTGGACGGTTGTTAATTTGAGGATGAAAAAGTGTGGATTAATCACATTGATCGGTCGCTGTATTTGCCAGATGCCGTTGATTAATTAAGAAGTATAAAAATATTTTGATTTTTTTTTTTAAAAACAAATGTCTTTGACATTTCAATAAAAATAAAAATAAAAATGTCGAAAGTTATTAGTTTTAGGGAATTGATGATTTTCATCATTTTTTTTTACTTTCATTGTTGCTGAACCAGACTCAAATAAGTGATAAGAAAAATATTACGCCTTTTGCTAATTTAGTGTAAAATTTGAGTAAATTTTTTATAAGTTATAGTTCTAATTGGGGGAATTTCTAATTATAACCGACAAATGGTTGTGTGCAAACTCTGTAATGTTTGGTTTTGCTGCATTTTTGTGAATTTGAAATAATTCCATATAAAAAATTAAAAGTCTCACTTTTATGTACCAAGTTTTGAAATTTGAAAAATTTCTTAAGAAACTAATAATTTCAAAAATGGCGGGAGAATTGTAAAGTGTGTTTATGCTCGTGACCACATGGTGGCGCTACTTTAAAGACACTCACAGTCTTCAGTTAGTACATCTTTACGTTTATTCATACAGGAAAATCAACTGAGTCTTGAATTATGTGATATGAAATTTGGTAAGGCTTATCATTTTTTTATTGCCAAATAGGAGACTTCATCTTTACTCGTCCAACATTTTGCTGTAGGGAATTGCAGACAAGATTTCTCGCTATATGACAGAAATTACGTACTCTAGATTGTGTGAGAATTGGAAAACTTTTATTGATGAACAAATCATTTCTCATTCTGACACTAGATGTCACTTTTATTTGATTTGGCTATTTGGCTGTAATTGAGGCTTTCAAGCTGCCAAGATGAGATGCTTTATTGCCGAGTAATTACACAATAATAAGACTTCATTTTGTTTTAAAATTTCCCTTCTTTCAAACAATATTCTAAAAAAAATAATTACTAAAATAAAATGCTAAAATTTATTTTCATTCCATCAAATTACTAGAAAACTCACTTCAGTACTTCATCTTTAGCTGTCATCGGGCCCCCATCAACCTTTTAATAACAGCAGGAGGAAAAACTCAATGGATTTGCAACATGAGAGAAGTTGAAATTTAAAAAAAATATCTACAGAAGTTTCTTTTGACATCATTTTTGATGGATTGTTGCATGCATTTTTCTGCGTCTTTACTTTAATTACATTTGAGAATTATTTTTTCAAATTAAATTTAAATTATGCAGAAATTGAATTTTTTTTTACCGTACTTTCTACTTTTTTTATGCTATTTTGTGTTTAATATAATTCACCTAATGAAACTTGGTGGAAAAAAAATATTTTTGGAAGAATTTCTATCACCTATCATTCTAATGGCTTCTGTTCTTTCATTTTGTAAGGTTTGACTAATTTCCTTCAGTTGGCAGTTTAGCTAAACAAAAATAACATAAAATTTAGAAATTATAAAAAAGTTTTCCAACTAATGCAGTAACCGTAGTCATTTTAACTCGAATAACGGATTTAAGTACGGTTACCCTCAAATTTACACATCAGTCTACTTCTGGTTGTGTAAATGTGTTTACACATGAAATTTTACTGAAAATTTACTTCACAGCAAGAGGGGAATTGTGATTTTATATTCAGAAAGAATTAAAGCCAGTAATGTAATTAGTGAAGCAAACTTTAAGGAATTTGATTTCTTTAAACATTTTGTAAGTGAATTAAAACATGCCATTATTACATGCACTAATGGCCACTTTTTTCACCCCCACTAAAAGCTTCTTGTGTACTTATCCATAGAGATTTAACGATATTAGGTTTTTAAAGGCTAAGTATGATCCTTCTTGACCAAACTTCAAAGCTTTTTTGTTAACACACCAACTTAATGAAAAGATAAGTGCATAAGAATATACAGTGTAATAGGGAAAGCTTAGCTTTCATTATTTATTCTGCAGGTACCAGTAAAAGATGTCAGATATAAATTCTTATTTTAAAGTTTTAATGAGCTTGGTTATTTAGTGTTCTGTCACCAGATGGCATGATTAATACTTTTTATTTCATTATTTTTTGGCATGAAAATTACATTGCAGTAAATATATTTTTCAGAAATTGTTTTTATGCTATAAAAACTAAATTTTATAAAAAAAATTAAATTTAAAAAATTGATGTCACTTTCTCTTTAACCTAATCGTAGATACTTATATTGTTTATAGTTGACTCATTCTTTTGAATTTTTTATTCACCTATCAATTTCAAATGCTTCAAGTATTCAAAAATAATAATAAAAAAAATTAATTGAGTTTAAATTTACCCCAAAAATGATTTTTATTGATTTTTTCCCCTAAATCGATTTATTAACCTCAAAATTTGATAAAACAAATTACTTAGTGTTCAATTTAGTCTCCATTTTACACAAAACTTTTTGAATATTGAATTAGTATTCCTCAACTTCACCATTTCAGCCAATATCAACTTTATCTCAAACTGATGTTTCACTTTCAACTGATGCATGTTGCTGCAAAGTATGTATATTGATTCAGTTTAGACTTCGTGACACTCATGGCTTTGTCTTGTTTTTTAATATCTTCGTTCATTTGTTGCTTCGCTGTAAATTTCCACTTCAGAGCTAAACGTTCTATATTTGCTTCTCGTCCTGCACTCAGGTCAGGTATTATAAGGTTGTTTCTTTGGTCTAAATAGGGGATAGATTAAATTTTTTCTTAAAGGAGATATGCAGTCAAGCCAAAATTTGATATCACTGGTTTGTGGAATACTCCGTTCAAACCGGATTGGTGATCATGAATATAGATTGGCAAATGATGGAAACACAAACCTAAGGCTATTACCTCACGGGACGTGACACGACCTATCCCGCAAGGATTGAGCACTTGATGCCGAGGCGTCGACTGTTGGTACATACAGCGCCAATATGCCTGTATAATGACTATTTTTTAAAATTATCAGAAAAACATCTTATGAAGCTGCAAATTCGTATGTCGGCTGTCACAATGAGCCTTGGATGTTCTCAATACTGCGAAAATCCATCAGGTATATCATCATAAAGCTCATTTTGCTTGCCGAATAAGATGTTTTGTATTTCAATATTTCCAAATATGGCCACAACGGGCGTATTGGCGCTGTACCAACAGTCGACACATCGGGATCATATGCGGCAAAGGCCGTATAACGGCCCATGAGGTAATCGCCCTAGCATAAACTGAGTTTATCTAGATTCAAGCGTCCTCTGAACTGGTACAGACCAAATTGTTGGCATTGGTCTGCATCTAGTTAACACAAGATC
>JAQFZO010001374.1:0-16121 GCA_034695885.1 Geophilus flavus
CAAAAAATAATTTAACCCCCCCCCCCAAAAAAAAACAAAAATTCGAGATGGCGGCACTTCTGCTCTATGCGCAAGTTTTTTTTTAATGCTGGAATATTTTATCAGTCACTCGTTAAGGTAAAGAATACCAAACATAGAATACAAGTTAAAAGCCACGCCATAACCCATAACATGTGGCGCCCTCTTTGCAAATAAAAAAATGTGCAGTAACAGGTGGCGCTGTCTTTATAAATAAAAGAAAAACATGTTTTGAATCAATGACGTGATCGTCGTAATCTCGAGATTTGTCGGAATTTCTACCAATCAGGATCTCTACCAATCAGGGAAAACCGCCACATGTATAAATTACCATGTTCGACGATGTGTTCTCCAGTTGTTGATTGTTTTGCAAAAGAGAATCATCAATGCCTTTCCAAGATTATCGAGCGATGTACAACGATCTTCTTGAACGTCATAACATCCTACAGGCGGAGAACAAAGAATTGCGTCGGCGGGTTAAGGAGTTGAGCATCGTCGCAACCACCCAACCGGTACCTGGTGTCCTGCTTTCTACGGCCACTACCATCGGACCGCAACCGCCGCCATTACCACCGCCACCAGTTCTTCTTCCTCCTTTGACGACGGTCTATTCCATCCAATCGTCACCGCCAGTTGTTCCTGCGACGGCCGCTACCACCAGATCGTCGCAACGTGTTTTTTTTCCGACGGCCATTACCACCACCAAACCGTCGCGGCCTATTCTTCCACCATCGACGATCACAACCACCAGATCGTCACTGCCCATTCTTACTTCTTCGATGGACAAGACCACCCGACCGTCGAAACCCATTACCCCACGGACCGTCAATGACGGTGACGGGTCTGCTGCATCGACCAACATCATCGCGTCAACCATCAATGTTCGTACCGGACCGTTGTCGACCAACATCGTCGCGTCGACCGTCAATGTCAGCGCTGGACTTTCGTTGACCGACGTCAACTACAGTGCCGGAACGTCCGAGATGACCAATGTAGTCGCATCGACCGTTAAGGACGGCGTTGGACCGTGTTCGACCAACATAGACGCGTCCCTCGTCAGTTTTGACACCGAGCCCATCGGAGAACCGTCCGTTTCGTCTTCGGAACAAACCAGACAATCGCGGTCGTCATTTCTTCCGTCGTCGAATCGTTCGGTATCGTCACAGCTCGGGAAGAAACAAAACCGATCGAAAACGAGTTCGGAGAAGAAGGTGAGCTATTGCTCCGAGTGTCGAACTTACATGGTCAATCTCCTCAGACACTTAGAAACCGCCATGCACAAAAATCTCACCGAAGCTGAAAAACTGAAAATTATCGAACGAGCCAAATCGAAACCATTCAAATCGAAACCGTCCAAATCGAAACCGTCCACGTTCGCGCGTATCGAAGAGAGAAAAGCGAAGAAAGAGAACGATACCAGAGTCAAACTAGTCTGTCCAACGTGCGGCAAAAGAGTCTATCGTTTAGACAAACATCTAATAACAGTGCACAAAAGCGAGCCTCGCACCCCAAAACATCTCGATACTTTGACCACAGCGCGAAAAGCCACTGAGAACAAAGACAGACCCGCACCACAAGTGTCCGAACATGCTCCGGAAGTGCTGAAATCACTTCCAGAAACGTCCGATTCCACGTCCCGATTCGACTCCCAATCGGAGACAGAGTCCGATCTTCTTCGTCACAGTTGTCGTCGTCGCCACGAGGTTCAACTCGTCGCAGAAAAGCCCGCGAAGAAAAGAAAAATTGAATATCGCGAAAAAAACTTGTACACTATGCTGAAGGAGTTTGAAACGTTTCTCACGTTGCGTCGTGGGCGCGACCAGATCAAGAGGACTGCTAAAATCTACGCGAGACACGTGAAGAATTTCTTCAACTGGGCGGCGATGGAGGAGGCTGGAGTGTTCAAGGAATCCGAACTGACTCAAACGTGCATCGACGAATACATTACGAAAATCGACAGAGAGAAGACCACCGGGGCGCAAAACCGAAGAAAAATTGTTTATGGGATCCAATACTTCCTAGAATTCGTACGTTCGATAACCGAAGAAGAAGAAATCCCGCGTGTACTGATGACCAACCATTTTGATCAGTTGATGTTTGCCGTAACCAAAATTGCAAAAAGTTATGGAAAGAACGTCGGGCAAGAACATATCGAGCGAATGGGAAGAGACAGACAAACCGCGCTCACCACGGAACAGTTGAAGGCATTTTTTGACTGTTCCTTGGTTCGAAAGATAACGAAGCAAATAGAAGATTCTTCGAAGACCGCCAGAATATTCGTAAAAGACGTGAATTTGATGCAGGGTTTTCTTATCTGCAGCCTCCTCGCCAGGTCTTTCTGTCGAATGGGTGCCGTAGTAAACATAGAAATAAAAGATTTCTTTAACGCTGAGAAGACGGCGAGGGGTCGAGTGATCACCGTGGACAGGCACAAAACCGCCAACAAATACGGAGCGGCGGTGATACTCGTCCCGACGAAGTTGTACGAGCTGATGACGTCCTTCATCCAGAACATCCGGTATCGTTACATTCCGGTCGCCGACGATCCTTTCGCGGACGAATCATCTATGTTTTTCAAGCCCACTCCACCCTACGGCGCCATGACAACGTCCACCGGTTGCGTTCGACTACAAAGTTTATGGAAGTGCGCGAAAATGAAAAACCGACTAACATCGACACGTATTCGCAAATGGATTTCGACCGAAGTTGTCGATAAGATACCCGAACTGAAGTCCCAACTGAAGAGGGTTATGTGCCACGCGGACACCACCAGCGAACGTTTCTACGAAACGTTACCGCCGGTCCTCAAACAGGCGGAAGTAATCGGAAAAGTGGTAAAACTATTGAGAACAGATTTTTTCGAAAACGAAAATGACAGTTCGAGCGAAGTAGATACCGAAACCGACATGCAAAACACGGCGAGCATCATTATGAGAACGATTGTGATTGGCGAGAAAATGGCTAAACAAGACGAAGAGAGCGAACGGATGGAATGTAAAAGTAACAACAAAAAAACGAAAAAAAGACAAACGAGTCAACGAAGTAAAACGACACGAACCGGGCGGAGAAAACGAATCTGATAAAGAAAGCAATCGGCTGAGAAAGCGATCCAGATGAAGAACTGCAACTCGTTAAGGAAAGCGAATGGTTATATACCGATTGACGTTTGTTTTACCTTTATTATTGTTATTCACGATCATAATTATTATGATGATCGTTTCTAATGTTTTCACAAATATCCCTTAACCTTTCCAGCCCCATGCTCAGACAAAAGTGACCCCAGTACCAGAAAAAAATTATAAAAAAAAACTTGACCAAAATTTACAATCTATGGCTGTATTCCTTTAAAATCATGATTAAAATATTATAAACCATATTCCAAGTCTCAAAAAATTTTATTTAATTAAGATTTTGCAAAAAAAAAAAAAACAAAAAAACAAAAAAAAAAACTGTTTTCGTCTGCTAAAAACACATTAGTTAGAGCGTCATTGTCATTTTTTGAAATGCCCACCCGGGGTCGCTTGAAGTACCTATCTGTTTTTAAACTGTTGAAAAACTTTTTCTAACTCCAATGATAAATGGCATCTGTAAAACATTTTACATTAAATAACTCAACAAATGACTGAATTTATACCTTTTACGTCTGAATGTTTCATCGAGAATGGCATGCTTACCGCCATCTTACTTGCTAATGCAAACTGCTGCTGTTGCTAGGTAATGAAGTCAGGACAAAATTCGCGCATGCGCAAGTGAAAGAAAGTGAGGTCAAAAGTGACCTATCTTGGGCATTGGGTAATTCATTTAGCACGGTGCTTTAAAAAAATCAGCAATATAAAAAAAAAGAACGTATTGATTTTTTAGAGTACTCGACTATCTAATGTTCAATCAAAAATCATTATGTACACCAAAAAAAAATATATAAATAAAACACAAAGAATAAAAATAGACATTCCAAAACAAGAACCAGGTATAAATTCAGCCAATTTAAACTATTTTACTCTTCAAAAAATATGGGTAAATGGAATAATTGAAATTGTCCATCCGTAATTTCATTGGCTAATGGGATTTCATTAGATATCATCATCTTCTAGGTATAAAAACAAAGACATGTGAAAGTTGGGTAAACACAATATAACCATGAATAAATATTGTTGTGTTCAACAGTTCCAGACAAACTATGGGGGAAATTTTCGCTAATAAATTTGCTAATTTGGCTATTAGCTTTGTGCGAAAAATAAACTTAATACTTCTGTAGGAATTATCGGTTCTCAGCATGACTGTTAGCTCTAGTTCATTTTAGTTTTCTTCTGCATCCCCCATTTAAAGAATGACCATGTCTTGTTTCTCCTATTAATATGCAGGTAAATAACAAACATGATATTTTTTTATTGTTTTTTTGCATGTAAGTCATTGTCTAAAATTTGTTACAAATATTATTAAGGGTAAAATCTATATCTCTACGGCGTAAATACAGATGCACAATCACAGAAAAAATAAAGGGCATTAGTGCATCTTCATTCACCTCTAGTCACTGCTTACGGTTGTCTGTGTAATCGGTCATTCCTTCATCGTCTGTGACAAATCATAATGAATGTCATTTCATGCGTACTCAAAGGAGAAATAGAAAGAGAAAATACCCGGGGAGAAAATGATAAATGACGATAAATGAAAATAGGAACACGTTATTAAAAAAATTTAGACAAAACAATTCATCTTATTTAAAAAAAAAAAAAAAAAAAAGGATCCGAATTAAACGAAATTGTCCGTAGCATAGCTTTGAACTCAATGAAAACAAATTTCTATGCAATAATAGCGTACAACAACTACTGAACTGGGAAATATTTAATTAGAAAGTTTGACAAATAGACAGGAATGATTTTATCTATGGCGCTCATTACCTCTGTCTATTTTACAGACTAAGTTAACAGTTTCTAGTTCAATGTGTTTAGATATAATTATGTTTTATTTCAATTTCACCATCTTCTAGACTATGCCAAGGACAAGTTATGAGTAACATGTTTCCGTAAGAAATATAGTTTGAATTATTTTTTTTTCTTTCTTTTATGTTTACTCTACATTCAACAATTTTGCATTTGTAGATCGATGCAGCAGCCTAGACACAGTCCCCTGCACACGGTGGCGGGCCTAGGCCCCTGCACATGGCGATGGATCTAGGCTCCTGCCGATTGTCTCTGAAATCGATGATTCGTTTGTCGACAGCGACAAACTGTGCTTACTGTCATTTGGTGTGTATTCAAAGGAGAAATAGATAGAAAAACCCAGGCAGAAAATGATAAATGATGATAAATGAAAATATAAAAGCGAGAAATGAAAATAAAATTTAAAAAAAATTAGACTAAACAATTAATCTATTTTATTAAAAAAAAATTAAATACGTAAATTAAATTGTCTGTAGCACAGAGCAATGAAATCAATAAAAATAACTTTCTATGCAATAATATCGTACTGACACTGATGAACTGGAAAATATTTAATTAGGAAGTTTGACAAATAGACAGGGATGATTTTTATCTATGGCGCTCATTATCTCTGTCTATTTTACAGACTAATTTAACAGTTTCCAGTCTAATGTGTTTAGTCATAATTATATTTCATTTCAATTTCATCTTCTATGCTAAGGACAACTTTGAGGACCATATTTCCGTAAGAAATGAATTTTGAATTATTTAAAAAAATTTTTCATTCTTTTCTTTTGTTTATTCAACATTCAACACTTGCATTAGTAGATCGATTTTATCTACAATGCTTATTACACTTGTTAATTTTACAAACTAATTTGACAGTTCTTGTTCAGTGTTTATGTAAGATTACATTTCATTTCATTTCAATCTAGTTTCATCAACTTCTAGGCTGTGCAAAGAACAACTTTCAAAACTTATGTTTTTGTTAGAAACTGAACTTCGAAGTATTTGTAATTTTTTTTCCATCTTTCTTTTCTTTTATGATATATCCATTACTCTTTTATCTTTCTTTTATCATTTTTATTTATCGTTTTCTCTATTCTTTCTTCATTTCAAAATATCGTTAAATTAATTTTGAATTAATTTGGTAAAGCGATTAGGAAAATTTATCTATAGATTAACTGAATACTCAATTTGACTAGCGATACATTTTTATTCAAATAGGGTTTGTTAAGAAGAGATTAGGGTCTGCAGTAAATCCCAGGAAGTATTCCCCTACTGTAAGGTGGTCAGGTGTAAATGTACAGTGATGTATTGTATAGTGAGCCCTCTATTGACATATCAGACAACTGAATTGTTGGAACAAACTGAAACAACATTATCCAATGTTTATTTTTTTACCTAGATATTCTCATATTAGCTATAATTTAGTAACTCAACAGACTATTTTTTGAAGATCTTTAAACAAGCTTTCAGAACCACTCCAAAAAATTTCTTAATATTAAGACCATATATAGTTTTATAAAATAATGAAACAACAGCTTAAAATCGATATAACATGTTTAACGAAGAATATATAAATCTAGAAATAAAAAAAAATACTGAACCGTCTTTAGACTTACACGACCGACCCGCATAGGTACAATGGATCGTTGTGGGTTCAGTCTTTTCCCAGTGTCCATATAGACTCAATTTCGTGAGAAATGTTTGTCCCAGTACCGGGCGTAGATTTACTTACATTTTTAGAGGGTGAACGTGCCATATAAAAGTTCATTGGTTCATTGAGTGGAAGGTGTCGATTGATCGTTGAACTATTTGCTGTAATGTCTTCGAGAATTTTATCCAATTCTATACCGATGATGTTACATCATGTTATATGAAAGTTAGCTTTGCCTTTTTTTGCCATTTATCAGGTGGAACGTCATTTTCAAAAGGTCTCTGCTTAAAAAAACTTGTTAATACTGTCTTAAATTTGAAGTGTCGCATTTTATACTCTTTAAAAGTTTAATTCCCGATTTAATTCAATGTTTTATTTTGTTAATCATATTACATTCACTTAGTATTTAAACTTTAAAATGATTAATCTTTTTTTTTATTTCACAAAATTAAAGATTACTTTTTTTAAAAAATGCGATAAAATATATTGCTAGTTTTAAATTAACGATTAAAATTGGTATTTTTTCAATGACATTCCATTATAGTTTTAATTCATTATTCAAAAGGCAAATGAAAAGAAATTTCATTTCAATGGTTTCTTATAAATACTTGATTTGTTGGTTGGAATTCAGTCATTCTATTATCCAGACTACTTTTCAAAATAATAAGCAATTATTCTAAAGACTGAATTGATATTTTTTTAAAACCCAGTTGTATTAAATTCTTTTATGTCATAATATTCTCAAAAGGAAGAACGCCAGCCAATGCAGGAGACACTATTCTCAACATGCTCAGTGCTTGTCATTTGCTGGCAATCCGAGCTTATAAATATGGCTGCCCCTTCGAAGATAAAATTGCTGTAGTTCGTCGGAGGAACTAAATCCAACAGAAAAATGGTCTTCGTATCCATCGCAAGATAATCAGGAGATACATACAGTAAGTATACCTTATGATAATTTGACTATACGTTTGTTTAGAAAAAGTTTAGTTTATTCAAACAGTTTGAATATGTCAAAAGATGAATTCTGACATAAGATAATGAAAACACTTACGTTAGTAGTATTCAGTAAGTTTAAGCGGTGTGAATTAGCATTTCTCTCATATTACAGTGTCGAGAACTTTTAGTTTTGTCAACAACTAATCTAAAAATAAAGTTTTTGTTATTTTATAATCATTTTAGTCATTTTAAATTTTAGTCTTAAAAAAAGTTGATGAAAATTAATCACTTTTTTATCAATTTATGGACCTTCATGATCAAAATTTAAAATGATTAACTTCTTTTAAAATATCAATGAAAATGGTTTGATTTTTTTCCCTTTCCCGTATTTCATATTTTTTTTGTAATAAATTTCTTTATTAAAAAAATAAAATGACGAAAGAAATAATGTATTGTATGAAATGTAAAAAACTAACCGATACTAAAAATGTGAAAATACACACCACTAAGAATAAACGACATCAAAAGAGAGGGAAATGTGTCACGTGTAACACTGTGAAATGTAAATTTGTCAGAATGGAGAAACGCGTTTCAAGAAAATGTAAAAAATAGCTCGTTATCTTATAGAATTATTCCAAACAAAGTTAATGTGTTATCAATAATAGATTCAACAATTAACAAATGATTTTCTATCGATAATTTTAATTATTTTATCACAATTATGAAAATGCTGGATTTTTTCTGGTAGTTTTCATTTAAAGATTGTTTTATTGTGTATTAAAATCTAATTCTTTCGTGTCGATGTTTCTTTATTTTGTAATAAATAATGTGTTAAATCCTCCATTTTGGTTGTAAACAGTTCACTTGCATCCCTACATTCTTATCTTTACTACTTATTGTTTAGGCTTGCTCTATTGTAAATTCAAAACATTACCGAATAAACATTCATTCATTCACTTTTCATTGACATGAACTGATGTCTGCTCCTTCCTGGGAATCCACATGAAGACATTCCAGTCTGAGGATTCCATCATCAGTATACAACATAATGTAATGCTAGTTCTATGGTTCAATAACAGATTGTGCTATGATGTCATTATTTGTTATTCACCATGATTCCAACTTTCAGGTAAATGTTTTATTAGATATAATTAAAACATTTGTTTGTCACAATGGTCAGCATTACACACTGAAAATTTCTAGATTGGGGTCCTGTATGTCTCCTTACAACGTGGTACACATCATTTGGGCAGCTAAGGTCTCAGACTGGGTCAGCAGAATTACGATAAATACAGTGACTTAAACAAACTAATACTTACAACTGGCAACCAAACACAATAAAAATAAAAATGAATGAACGCGAACGCGTTGGACAAATGAGACACGAGTCGGTGTGGTTAAGGTTGTTAACTCCAGACTCGAGAAGAAGCCTCACGGCCCAAAACAAAATGACAAATATGTAAAGTTTATTTAGGCCTAAAAGAAACTAAACGGGCGATGTTTATGAAAAACTAATAAAATTACCTTTGCGTAGACTCGGCGTCCATACCCGTGGGTTAATAACGTTAAATAATTTGATGAAGTGGGAATGTCCCTCAGAATACATGTGGCTTAGTGATGTTACTCAAACCACTACCGGAACTGTTCTGTCAAATTGACCGGTAACCGATGATTTCATCATCGGGATCGATCACTTATTGGTTATAAAATTACATCATATTGAAATCAACTAAGTAAACGAAAAGCGCGGCAGAGCTCCTGGCGACGAAATCACAAACTAAATAGTAAATTAAATTACGGAAAATTATAAAAATAAATAAAATTAAATTAAATTAAATAAAATTAAAGGAAATCTTATAAAAATAAATTAAATTAAATTAAATTAAAGGAAATCTTATAAAAATAAATAAAATTAAATTAAATTAAAGGAAATCTTATAAAAATAAATTAAATTAATTTAAATTAAAGGAAATCTTATAAAAATAAATTAAATTAATTTAAATTAAAGGAAATCTTATAAAATAAATACAATTTAATTTAATTTAATTAAAGGAAATCTTATAAAAAATATAATTCTTCTTCAAATAATTAAGGCTTGTTTGCATATAACTCTTGCGAAGAATTAGTGTCGAACTCTATCTTCCTTTTCTAATTAACATTGTTTAGAATAGTGAAGAAATGCTAGTAAATGTAGTGAAACAAACTTGTATTTATGTTTATTTAATTATTTTTTTTTAAATTTAGAATATCCGTACAAATGACAAATGGCGTTTACAAATGACAAATGGCGTTGAGTATTCGTCTACTGTTAGGTTGCGATGTCGAAATCTAAGAGACTGAATCAGATAGACACACAATCAGGGAGTCACACAATCGGGCAGACACACAACCAATGCCTTTATTCTCAGTATTCAAGAATTGGCGTATGGTCCATATTGTTGCCGGGATCTCAGGGAGCAGACTAAGGTAAAATGAATCAGCAGTTTGGCTACGTCATCCTGCCGGATCAATGACGATGAGCACGACAACCATGAATAGGCATTTGGACTGGACTCACAATACAGATCGGCTGGGCTGGCCGCATCAACATGCCGGGTCGACGAATACGTCGAGTGGTCTTTTGGACTGGACTCTCGGTTCGGATCGTTTGGGCTGTAACATCACACTCGTCGGGTCCTGGAACCAGTTCAACATTCGAGTCGCCATTATTTTCGCTCTCGCTCTCGGTCTGTACGAATGGCAACGCATCCAGGTGGAATTCGGGGGATTTCTTTCTTATCGACTGTGCCACTCGGGATTTTTCCGCAGCAGCATCTTCGCCCATTAGAAACTGGGTAGATGGTTCTCCCTCGTCTGGTTGCTGATATCTAAACGATTTAAAATGATTTAAGATACAATACAAGTATTAGCTGTCATAGGACAGGTGATTCTTACTCGTCACTCGGAGTTCCGGCAGATGATTTTCCAGCTGGAAGGTCCACCTTGCTACGAGTCGTTTGGGCTATAACATCGTGCTTGTCGGGTCCTGGAACTAGTTCGATATTTGGGTTGACATCATTTTCGCTCTTGATCTGTACGACTGGCGACGCATCCTGTTGGAATTCGGGGGATTTCTTTCTTATCGACTGTGCTACTTGGGATTTTTCCGCAGCAGCATCCTCGCCCATTAGAAACTGAGTAGATGGTTCTTCATTCTCCAGTTGTCGATACCTAAATGATTTAAAACGATTTAAAATACTACGAGTATTAGCTATCACAGGACAGTGGATCCTTACTCGTCACTCGAAGTTCCTGGCAACACATCCAGTTGGCGTTCGGGGGATTTCTTTCTTGTTGACTGTGCCACTCGGGATTTTTCCGCAGTAGCATCCTCGCCCATTAGAAACTGAGTAGATAGTTTTTTCTTGTCAGATTGTCGATATCTACATGATTTAAAATGATTTGAAATACTACAAGTATTAGCTATCACAAACAGTAGATTCTTACTCGTCACTCGCAGTTCCGACAGATGATTTTCCAGCTGGAAGGTCCATCTTTTCGTCGTGATTCAACATCTTTGCGTCACTCGATTCGGCGGTCTTCGTCCTTTTAGCTGTTAAACCGTCATCACTAAATGAAATTAATATAATAGAATTATTATTATTATTATTATTACTTGTATTTACACCAAAAATTCAAAAATTCTACCTCGAATACTCGTGCGAGCGTTTTTCTCCCGTCGGCGATTCAATCTTTTCAATCGGTTGAGCTACGGGTGGTGACTTTGGGGGGTTTATCGGTGGTATGATGATTTCGGATGGCTCGACGTATGCTCGTTCCATGTCGTCTAGAGGTGTTTCTTCTAATTCCGCTAAAGACGGTTCTTGCCCCGCCTCCGCCGTTCGTCGACCCTCGACAGTCTCCTCTATTATTTCGTCGTAAAAGTTTTCTTCTTTTTTTGGAATGTGTTCGACGTCGTGTTTTGGATTGATGACGGGATTTTCGTCGTCGGCAGTCACTCGTTGGCATTTTCGACATACCGCCCAACGCCTTTTCGCTTCGTCACCGCAGAAATTCCTACGGAGGAGGATTCTGACGATTCGGGGATTCCATGGCATTCCTTTCCGCCGAAATCCTCTCCCGTAACAATTTACGCAATATATTGCGTTAGCCCCTCCCGCGCAGCTCGTCAAGAGACCGGTGGCCATACACAAAAAACACGTGTCGAATTTGGTTTTATCCCACGTTATTGTCAATTTCGGTTTGTCCATGCCGGTGTTCGACGGGTACTTCGGTCTGCGGTCCTCCTCACGTTTCGTTCTCTTCAAGGACACGCCGACTTTCGAGTACGGCGCTCTCGGGTTAAACTTTCGTCCGGCGTCTCGACCGCGTTCTGCCGTTCTTTCTCCATGGGACGCAGATCTATCTCTCGAACTCGTCGGCATTGTGTCGTCAAAATTATGGATTTTGACAGGTCGACCCACGTGGCGTTGGTCGTACTAGTTTGGATTTGAGGTAGAATTTCTGTAACGAAAAAAAAATTAAATTAATTGTTTTAGTTTGAGAATGCGGGTATTCGTTTTTCACCTTTGATCCTTATCCCATCGTAAAAATCCACAGGGTAGAGAAATTCTATGTACTAGAAATTAAAGAGTGGTGACTTAGGATGACAACGCATATAAGTGTTTGCACGAAATGCCCACGTATCCGGTCTGTCAGGGTTTTTTATACACTCCTTCGCAAGGCACCTTGGGAAAAATCCAAATTGACCAATCGGTTCGATTGATCCGACAATTTCCAATCATTTATATTAAACGACCCAAAGTCAAGGAGTGACGTCATCCGACGACTGGTGTCAGAGTCGTGAACCCTAAAATTTAAAACATTGTTTAAGCATTGATATTTAAAAGTAAAGCAATTCAACAACAGATTGTGCTACAGGTGAGATCGAATCTCAATATTTTAATATGACTTTTCCAATACCCCAGGGTCATAATTTTGACAGCATTACATTGTGGGCAAGTCGCATTGCATTATGGGCGAGGGTTGTCGGGAAACAACCCAAAGCAATCATTGTGACAGCGGCCATGCTGGGTCCCACTATCTCGATATTTACGCTCGGTTCTCTTATTTTTTGGGGTTTGGTAATTTTAGTGGTTTATGTGGTTTTATTAAGATTTGTGAACAGTTTTTAGATAGTTTTTTTCCCTTTTTGCTAATCAAAAGTCATTCAAATCCATAGTCAAAACCGACTAAAACCACTCAATATCCATAAATTACTACAAAAAAAATTATTCCAACCCAACATGGCTGCCACAATGATTGTTTGGGTTGTTGTTTAGCAACGCTTTCCCAGAATGCAATTTGACAAGATTATGACGTAGGATATTGCAAAAATCATGTATTATGGAGGGAATTAAATATTACGAAACAGTAACCTAATGAATAGCAAAATAGATTTTATTTAAACATATAATAAAAAAAAAAATATCAACAAAAAAATAAATGTTCCGCTTCATCAACAAAATCAATTATGCTTCAATTTAATATTCTTCTTCCGGAAAATATTATTTCAAAATAAATTCATTCATTAATTAAGGCTTATTTTATATTGAGCTCTTGCAACACAATTAGTGTTAAACTATCTCCTTCTCTAACTAAGTTGTTTAAAATAATGAATAAATTTTAGTGAAACAAACCTACCATACCACTTAATAGTGGATAAAGGTAATTGTAATGTCTACGATTGTTTTATGGGATTCAGATTTTTATTTGTACAAATTTTCTCAAAATTCTGGAGATGACACACGGTCACCCTCATCGCTGGAATATTCGAGGGCTAATACGCCAACTTGGTCATCGTCTGACGATTCGTTGTTCTGGGTTTCAGGACTACATTCTACGGTGCCGTCGTCGTCACTCTCAAACTCCGGACCTTGCTCTGACTCTGGCTCTGGCCTTGACTTTGACCCTGGTCCTGGCTTTCTTCTGGGGTGTTCTTTGTGCTCAGCGACTTGATCGACAGTCGGGTTGTCGTCCCTCTTGAACTCATTCTCTGCAAGTGCGTAATTCACTTGCATTTTTGGTGTCACCATCGGTCGCACCGTCGGTTGCACCACCATGGATTTCAGTTCGTCCAGTTTCTAGAATAGGGAAAAAATATTTTATTACGTAGCGAGTGTGGGTATTCACACTTCACATTTGATCCTCGTTCCGTTATAAAACCCACGAGGTAGAAATAGAATGACCTAACAATCTATTACCTGGAAAACCGCTGCCATTTGTTCATCAAAATACTTTTGTGTGACAATTCCGGGTGGAGGCGACGGTTGTCGTTGATGTTCACGATTGTAATCGTCGTCGCTCCGATTTTGAGTCGACCCGTTAGGCGAACGGCTTCGATTGCGGTGATGGGGTCCTGAGTCTCGGATTTGATCGAGGTGAAGGTGTTTCGATTGTCGGTGACGACCTGTCTCATCTCCGTATCGGTGGTCTCGTTCCATTTTCTACAAAAATATATATGTCTTAATACAAAATTGCAAATCGAGTGACTAGTAGTCTGAAATTGCGTAATACTTACGTCCGGAAAATTGCAGACGCGTGATGGATTTAACCGTGAACAAAGCGGTGGTATACTTTGCGTATTCAAAAATTACACTTAAAGTGAACAAAAAAGAAATGACAATGCGTACAATAGTGTTCACTATGAAATGCCCACATGTCTGGTCTGTCGGGTTTTTTATACATTCTTTTGCAAGGCACTGTGGGAAAAATTCAAATCTGACCAATCATTTAGAATAAACGACCCAGTCATGGAGTGACGTCACCTGACGACTGGTGTTAGTGACTTGAACTCTAAAATTTAAAACATGATTAAGCATTAATATTCAAAAGTAACAATTCAACGACAGATTGCGCTTCAGGTGGGAATTTTATATGGGTTTCATTATGGTTTGGAAGCAGTTTTAAATGGTTTTTTTCCTGTTTGCCAAACAAAACCCCAAGGCCATTCAAATCCATAGTCAAAACCGATTAAACCCACTCAATATCCATAAATTCCCTACAAAAAAAATATTCAAAATTATCCCAACCCCACGAAAAAATAATTAAAGACCATGAAATGAAGAAAAAAAGAAAAACATAAATATGCAGGAAGTTGTGGAAAAACAGCTTAGTTTGAGAATCAATATGGCTGCCACAATGAATGTTTGGGTTGTTGCCTAGCAACCCTCCCCAAAATGCAATGTGACAAAATTATGACGTAGGACATTGTAAAACCATGTAAACTTTATAATTTTGGAGGAAATTAAATATTACGAATCAATACGGTAGTGGAATAGATTTTATTTAAACATATAATAAAAGAAATTAATATAAAAAAATGAATGTTTCGCCTCACAAACAAACAAACTATGTTTCTTTTTAACATCTCTTTTCGGAAAATATTATTTCTGAAAGGAATTCATTGATGTATTAAGACTTTATTATGTATCAGGTTTTAATTCACCTACGTTTAATTAAAGCCATGTCTTAAAATCTTTCCTTTCATCTTAAAAGGCATTATTTAACATTCCCTCTACCTCTGGCTGTTTATTTACCCGTTTTAGTTTACTAATACCTCGTCAGAGGACACTTAATGTTTACTTACCTGACCCCTCGTTTGATTAATAGAACCGTTCAATGCGTCACATCACTGGGATTTGCATATCCTGGTGTGACGCATTATTTTCTATAATTAAATTCATTTCTTATCTATAATATTTAGCTGAATCACTGTTTCACCTGACAATAGTAGAATGTTCTTTATTTTAAGAAATGCTTTACGTAGGTTTGCGAATTCATTTATGCAAACACACTTTCTGTTTGTTTGTTTATGCGTGTCGTTAACTGTTTTATTCGACCAACACGGATTTACGGACTACTCATTAACGACAGGACCCTACAATATAAATGCCTCCTTCCTTTCCATTTAAAAGGGGCGGGTTGTTATATCTTGTTTCATACTGGGCTCTTGCAATGCATTTAGTGTTAAACTCAATCTCCTTCTCTAACTAGCAGTGTTTAAAATAATGAATAAATATTAATGAAACAATCAATGCCTTTATTCTTCGGGCGCAAATACATTATGCTGATAATCGTCCAACGATTCATTGTTCTCGTTTTCAGGAAATAGATCTACAGAGTCATTGTCGTCGTCGTCGTCGCTGTCATTCTCCGACCCTGACTCTGGCTGTACTCTGGGGCGCTCGTCATGTTCCGTGACTAAAACGACAATCGCATCATTCGTGTTTACAGCTTCCGCTGCATTCACTCGCACAATCATGGATCTGAGTTCGTCGAATTTCTAGAATAAAGAAAAATAATGTTTTATTACGTAGCGAATGCGGGCCTGCGCCCGACACATTCCTCCTTGTGCCACCGTAAACCCACGGGGCAGAATGGAATGATCGAACATTCAGATTACTTTAAAGATCGCTGCCGCCATCTGTTCATCAAAATACTGTCGTGTGACTCCTCGACTGCGGTGACGGCGTTCCGAACTTTCGTTTCGCCTGCGATGACGGCGTTCCGAACTTTCGTTTCGCCTGCGGTGACGGCGTTCCAAACTT